>PVHT020000017.1:1360180-1376772 GCA_004024745.2 Catagonus wagneri | reverse complement strand
GGGTTGTTTCCATGTCTTGGCTATTGTGAATAGTGCTGCAGTGAACATACGTGTGCAAGTGTCTTTCTCCAGGAAATTTTTGTCTGGATATATGCCCAAGAGTGGGATTGCTGGGTCATATGGTAATTCTATGTAGAGTTTTCTAAGGTACCTCCACACTGTCTTCCATAGTGGCTGCACCAGCCTACATTCCCACCAATAGTGCAGGAGGGTTCCGACAAGGAACACTTTTTCCTTGCTTGTTAGTGTATCTCCAATACCTAGCATAGTGTTGGTACAATTAATACATGATGAATGAATGAGCAGACCTTCATAGTTTATGTATCTAGTATTAATAGTTCAATTTGTATGAAAAAATTATAATGTAAATTATGAAATGCGCATAACATGCTTGTTAAGGGTGGTTTAGAACTTTTTACCCTGTTTCTCAGAAGTGCAGGTTACCGTGTCCACCATAGCCATGCATCTGATCACTTGAGATCAGTATTAAGATCAGCTGCAAGGGAGTTCCCACTGTGACACAGTGCGTTAAGGATCCTGCATTGTCTCTGCGGTGCCTTGGGTCACTGTGGAGGTGCTGGTTCGATCTCCGGCCCAGGAACTTTCATATGCTACTGCAAAACACAGTTTGGAAATTTCCATAATGGTAATCACGCGTTCCCTCACACTAATGCCATGGTCCTCACAGGGTGATCCTGGCTCAGTAGTGTCAGAATCACCTGGGAACTTGTGGGAAATGCAGGTTCTTACCAGAACCGAAGCTTGAGGATGGGGCCCAGAAATCTGTGGTTTAATAAACCCTCTAGAAATTCTAATGTATGCTCACATGAAAGTACTACTGAACTAATGGTTTTGAAAAGTTATATTTTAGCACCAGAAACCTTTCTTCACATGAATGCAAAGTAGAAGCCAGTTTTTTATATAAAATATGAATGAGAAGGGTGTTGTGTGCATGCATAGAGCCAAGTAGATCTTGAAAATCAATTGAGAGTCTTAGTTACATTTTTATAATCCATAGTATTTTTAAAATAAGATGAAAATGTTACATACCATATTGGTTCAACATAACTCTTTTTAAAAAGAAATATAATAGGTTTTCATGGTTCACTCAGTCTTATCCCTTTTTGCATTGTTTGTATTTTGATTCATCCCCATATGTGGGGTATCTAGATGCTATCAGGATATGGAAGACATGTGTTATTATGTTCTTTTTGCAGGTTTGTTGGCCGAATCAATATCTATAGTAATAATCTTGAAGCTGTTGCCAGGTTAGTTTTTCCTTTAATCTGTCCTTTTGGGGAAAGGAATATTTCTCTTTTAAGCCTATTAAAATAGCTAAATACTTTCCTTTATAGAAAGGGATGTAAGGGTGAATAAAGCTGGAGTGACTTAAGTAGCCAGCCTTGTCATTGTTAGAGTTGTGCTGACAGTGACTGAGAGCAGTGTCGGGGCGGGGGTGGTGGTGTTTGAAGTGATGCTGAGGTTTTCTAAAATTGTGGAACTCCAGTCACTTTGACTGATATTCTCAAATATGTCCTAAGCACTGTGCTTATTGTCCTTGGCTGTGCAGTGCCTAACAATATTAGAAATGTACCTAAAGAACCATGTTTTAAGGGAGAGTAATTTAGGGACTAGGCAGCAGATAAAATGCTGGGAAAATTAACTGGTCTTAAGTAAAATGAGAGACTTAATCATTTAAATGAAACAATTCACATAAAAAAGGATGTTTTCTTCTCTCTTCTATCATCCAGTTAATTCTCTCAACTTTTCCACTTGGTCTTTATAGCCAGTACTCAAAAGGAACTTAAACACTGGGTGCCCAATGATCCCTTAATGTGTGCTTCCCCAGTCTTTTACTGTCATCCTTTCTTTCTGTTTCTAGCTGTCTGCTGCTCTGTCCTGTTCTTGTCT
This sequence comes from Catagonus wagneri, assembly GCA_004024745.2. Classification (NCBI taxonomy): domain Eukaryota; kingdom Metazoa; phylum Chordata; class Mammalia; order Artiodactyla; family Tayassuidae; genus Catagonus; species Catagonus wagneri. The sequence goes on along the minus strand of PVHT020000017.1, from coordinate 1,374,861 downwards.
TGCTGTCTGTGACTCATTATCCTTTATCTCTGTGCATCTCTTTACCTCTGTGTATTGCTGGCTACTCCTGTACTGTGTGTACTTCCATCTGTGCTGTACCCTCAAGTAACTTCAGAGGGAAGCCTCTTTCAGCTCGTCCTGTGTTAGTAAGCATATAAGTAGACGGATACATTCTGAACCTTTTGGAGACAGATGTGTGTTAGGGCAAAATATGTCCCCAAAGTTGATGATATTTGTTGAGCTGTTTAGATAAGTTGTGTTCATTTTTTATTTAGGTCTTTGGGACCTGAAAATCTCTTGTTGAAAGGAGCTACACTAAAAAATACCAAGAAGATATATGGTGACCACTTTTTAAGATATACTTATTAAAAATATGCTTTTTAAAGCCTGTTTTAAATGGTACAATTAAAAATTGAACGTGGCATTTAATTACCATTTAATCTAAGCCTATCGTTAGGTGCTGGGAATTTGTAAGATAGTAGAATAACTCAAAGTATGACAAATAAACTATGTAGAATTAAAATTACACAATGGGGGGGAGAAAAAATTACACTATAAATGATTGATTATCAGGTGGCGATTAGAAGAAAGTTTAGAACTTCTACTTTTATGGACTGAAAAAATTGGTAAATCCAACTGGGTGGGTAGTTGATTGGCTATCTCACTTGTAACCTAGTTTTCACTGTGTTGTTATTCCTTAGGAGTTGCTGTTTACACTGGAATGGAAACCAAAATGGCATTGAACTACCAAGGGAAATCTCAGAAACGTTCTGCTGTTGAAAAGTTAGTGTGAACCACAGTTTCTTTAGTTGTTATTGAACCGAAGTTGTTATTTCTCGGTACTTCCAAATAACAAGCATAAGAAAAAACAATACCAGCTGTAATAGTACCACCATTTTGAGCACTTTTTATGTTCCAGAAACTATGCTCAGAGATTTGTATGTCTGATTTGGTTTAATTCTCTGAGCAACTTGAGTAATTCCTGTTAGCCTGTCCACTTTACAGATAAATAGTCTTAAGAGATGATAAGTGATCTACCTAAGCTCACTTGGCTACTCAAGGGCAAAGTTTAATTGAAATGTAAATTTATTCTCTTTTGCTGCTGGATAGTAGTTTGGGGTTCTCTAGTTACTGCAGGTAAAGAGGTACAACACAGATAATAGTCTCCTGGCAAATATTGAAGTGGTACCTGACACGGCTTCAACCCAGGTGCCACTGGCATGGACCTCACCCTGCTGTTGCCAGAGATAGCTAGTATATCAGTGGCACCTCTCTGTAACTCTACTTCCAGAGTCAAAGTATCCACACTAAGCCTGAAGAGTGCACGTTTGCTCTTTTACCCTCTATTCCAAACCTTTAGGACTCAGGGAAATGGAAACAGTCTACTTCTTTTGTAAGTTTGGTTGGTAATGTGTGCGCACGCACGCCTGCACTGTTGTTTTATAAGATCTTTTCTAAAGGTGTGTTAAACTAGTCGGCCAAAAATAAAATAAAATAAAATAAACTAGTCAGCCATTGCACTTTTGGGAACATTGGTGACCAACAAACTAGTCAGGTGGTCAGGACTGGCTTTTCTGTTTTACCACTCAAAAGTAATGGTTCAGCAATGATAACAGGTTCATCCATTCAGGTTTGTGCTATGGTTACACATCGCACACAGGAGAAGCTTTAATTATACCTGGTTGATATCCTAAGTAATTAGATATTTTTTTAAATCTATAATATCTTATTTTTCAGATCCATTAATGCCTTCCTGATTGTATATTTATTTATCTTACTAACCAAAGCTGCAGTATGCACTACTCTAAAGTATGTTTGGCAGAGTACCCCATATAATGATGAACCTTGGTATAACCAAAAGACCCAGAAAGAGCGGGAGACTTTGAAGGTAATTTGTTTTATGTTAAAAATTTTAACTAGTACGTTGTGACAGAGACACCCTTTATTGAAATGCTGCTCAGATAATGATATCTTTTGATTTGGGTTTTTTCTTGGTTGTATGATAGCCCTAAGCCATTAACTGTTTAAGAAGTGTTAGAGTTTTTGTTTTTGTTTTTAACACTAAGTATCTATCTTTATTTTTTAACTCTTTGTTTAAGAGTTGGAAGCAATTGGACAAGGTCTGGCATGTTATTATATTATGGGCTTGAGATATGTTATGTTGAACATAATGTATGCCTACATAATTGATCCTACATTCATATCTGGGGGTGGGAGGAGCAAAGAACTTGAGGAAGTGAAAAATGTTAAGTCAAGGTACATATACTGAAGAATAGCAACAGAATTCAGGGTGTTTTAAATGTTGATTGCACATACTGTGATACTCATTTTGACCAATGATATAATGTCATTGGAAAGTTTCCCTTTTATAGCAAGAACAGCGCTTTAAGCTTTGAAATTAAAAGATAAAAAGTTTAGATGGAACTGTACATTTAATTAGCATGAACCGTTTCTTTTGTTTTAGGTTTTGAAAATGTTCACCGACTTCCTGTCATTTATGGTTCTGTTCAACTTTATCATTCCTGTCTCCATGTATGTCACAGTAGAAATGCAAAAATTCTTGGGCTCATTCTTCATTTCATGGGACAAGGACTTTTATGATGAAGAAATTAATGAAGGAGCCCTGGTTAACACATCAGACCTAAACGAAGAACTTGGTCAGGTTAGAACTTATTTTTACTTAAAATAAGTTGACATTGAAAATATCTTTTCTTATAGTCTGAATTACCAACATATGTGACCATTTCACATTTGGAAATGTGATTCAACGAAACTTTCTTTATGCAGGCGTGTAATGAAGTCAAGCAAAGTTGTTAGAGTTGTAGCATTAATTTTGCTTACATTTTTGAGCAGCACCTCGATTTATGTACTAAAATTTGAATGTTACAGATATTTGCTTTAAAACTCACCTGGTGGTGTTCTTGCTTTGGAAAAGGTAGTCTTCATCACCACTTCTAATCATTTAGGGATAGAATATTAGGTAGTGTGAATAAAGCTATTTTATAATAAAATGCATATTGTTCCATGAACAAAATTGACCAAAGTTGTCTTATTGATTGGTACATTTCTGATCAGATGGGATATAGACGTAGAAAGCAGAATTGTTTATTCCAGTGCAAGAATTTAAATGAAGGAAAATGTGAGGGCATGCACTCCTCTAAATGCTTTTTGCTTCATATACCAGTGTAGTTCAGACTTTGACCTCAACTGCTAACCCAGGTACATTTGTTTTCAAGTGCAGTGCCGTCTAGCTGTAATTCTTTAAATGATTTCTTAGCTGCTTTTATTACCAGTATTGAGAAAGTTTTTCCCTTTGTCTGAATTTACTGTTTATCATGTAATGATCTTTGTAAGCTAAGAGGATTTTTTTTGGCTTGCATTTAATTCTCTTGGTATTTAGAATGTCAAGGCTGTGGAAATGGCAGTTCTGTGACTGGGAGATGCAAATTTCATTTAATGGAACTGTGTGACTGGAACAGGGCCTCACACTCATTTTGAATGGTGCTGATTTATATATACTTCAAAATTCTCTTCCTTATTTCTCTTCCTCATTTATTTCCCGCCTCCTCCCGCTCTCTGTTTTTGTTCTTTACACAGCTTTTGCCTGGGTCAGAGTGCCCTCTGGACAACTATGGTCACAAGGGTGGAAGGACTGTCCAGATAGTATTTTATTAAGATCTGACTCTAGGACTCCAGAATGCCACAGAGACACTGAGTCACTAAAGACAGAATAAGAAATGGGTGAACAAATGCTTTTCCCTTGATAGTATTCCCAGAAGTTTCTTTTGTAGGTGACTTCAGCCGCCACAGCTGACCTTAGCCTTTTTAAACCAGAAGTTTTCATCCAAGGACAAAGCTGTCTAGGTAGAATTACTCTAGTCCCAGTAAAAGGCATTAACCTGCAGTATTTTTTTTTTCCACAAAAAAACAAATTGAGTTATAGCCACCTCTGGTGAGCTTTTCCCCAACAGCTGATTTAGTTGAGCAGGTCTGCCTGTTTTAGATCCATTGCCTGGCTGTATGGATTTACCTAACCAAGGAGGAACATGGCTAGCCCGAGGCCACTGCAGATAGAATAGCCACCATTCCACATGTGGCACCTAATTCTCAGCAAAGACAGTCCGGGATATCCAGGCCAGATCTCCATCTCAGGAGATTCCATACTTACCTATGGGACATAATCTTGGACCTATCATCTAGAGTGTTTTCATACTGCAGAAAGTGGAGCTTTGGGTAATGACCTTGTAAATCTGATCAGTAAAAAGAAATTGTAAGAGTTCCCGCTGTGGCAAAGTGGGTTAAGGATCCAGCATTGTTGCACCTGTGGCTCAGGTTCCATCCCTTGCCTGGGAATTTTTATATGCCATGGGTACGGCCAAAAAAAAAACAAAGAAAGAAAAGAAACCATAGTTTTAATTTCAGCCACCACTTTTCCCCTACCAAAACCTGCTTTTCTGAGTGTGATTGCCATTTAGTCAAATCACTAAGGTAATAGACAGACCACCACTTCAGTTTATACTGTGTAAAAACAATTTGCCATCGTGATCAACTTATATGTGTAGAAACTACCTGAATGAAAATGCAAAGAAAGTCTTGAAATGGTTTCTTAGGCCATTTAGCATTCAATGGACCAGTACACACAAAATTAAGTATAACCAGTTTCCTCTTTGATGAGTCATAATTTAAAATCTGTAGGGCTTTTATTTTACCTAAAATCAGTGTAATTGGTTCCCATCAGTACCACTGCAAACACTTGCTTAACCTCTTTCAAAGTGATCCACATTGGTATTAAATAAAAAATAGGAAGATATGTTTAGGACAGTGTTTATGCTTGACTTGAAAACAAAAAGAAGTAGACTGCTCAGCTCAACTGGAAAAGAATGAGCTCTTTTATGATCAGACATTCGTCCTTTAGACAACCAGTTGGTTTCAACTCATCTTTAAAAAATTGTGGGGATAGCCTCCTCCTTCATATCCCCTCCCAGTCTTGCAGTTATGCCCATGGGTGTGTCTGAGTATATACTCTGATTCCAGTAATTGAGTCCAGTGCTTATGTATTAAACTTCTGTGTTAAGATATGTTGTTAGTACTGAGGTTACTCTTAGACACAGCAATGACAATCAACATCTGTATGACACCTTATAGTTTGCAAACATATTTAGTATCTTTATAGCCTTGTGCAGTAGATTTGATTATTTAAGTCTAATATTTAAAGTTCAGACGGATGAAGAGAATTTTCCAAGGTAATAAAGTTAGTAGGTGGTAGAGCCACAACTCCAGTCCAAGTGCTTCATTAGGTTGAACTGTTTGAAATTTTTTGGCCAATTATTTTTTTTTATGGTCTCACCCACGGCACGTGGATGTTCCCAGACCAGGGGTTGAATCCAAGCCACAGCTCTGGCAACACCTGATCCTTTTAACCCACTGCTGGGCTGGGGATCAAACCCGTACCTTGGCAGCAACCCAAGCAATCAGATTCCTAACCTACTGCACCATGGCGGGAACTCCATTAACCAGTTTTGATCGTAAAGGTGATTTCATGTGTTCAACCTTTATCTTAGGGTTCTTTCTACCAGTTGTCACTTGCTATCCATAAAGTGATGGCTTTGAGCTTGCTGATAGAGAGGAACATTTCCAGCAAGCTGGCTCAACCCTAACACTAAAGAGAAAGAGACTGATAAGAGTCAGAGGCAAGCAATAGCCTTCAGCCGTTGGCCCTCTCTCCCCTATAAATATGAGAATGCTTTTTAATAATAGCCAGTCCTCTCCTCCCCTTTCCTGAGTATAGGGCATGTATTAGCTCAGTGGTTCTCAGAGTGTGATCTCAGGACCAGCAGCATTGGCATTACCTGGGAACTTATTAGAAATACACATCATCCAGCCCCAACCCGGAGCTACTGAATCAGAAACTCAGGGGATAGTGCCCAACAATCTGAGTTTTAACAAGCACACCCCAAATGAGTGTGATGCAGACTACAGTTTGATAATTGTAGTTTGTTGGTCTATACCTGAGATTAATTATACACAAATCTGTACTGCACAAACTGTTATATATAGACAACCGATTGCCCTTTATATTTTTAAAATGATTGTCTTGGTCACCTGTAATTGGGTTAATGCTCATCCAAGTGCAGAAAGTGAAACAACCCAGGACAGCCTTCAGGGGAAAGTGAAGGTTAATAATTTTGATCAGGAGTTCCCTTGGTAGCTCAGTGGTTAACGAATCCGACTAAGAACTATGAGGTTGCGGGTTCGATCCCTGGCCTGGCTCAGTGGGTTAAGGATCCGGCGTTACCGTGAGCTGTGGTGTAGGCTGCAGATGCGGCTCGGATCCCGCGTTGCTGTGGCTGTGGTGAAGGCCGGCAGCTACAGTTCCTGTTAGACCCCTAGCCTGGGAACCTCCGTATGCCGCGGCTGCAGCTCTACATAAAGGCAAAAAGACAAAAAAATAATAATAATAATAATAATAATTTTGATCAGAAAAAAAGGCCCAAAGAATTTCATTTTAACTGGAAAAAATCTAGATGATACAGGAGTAATACCACTTGGATTAATTTAAAGAGAGAATTCAAACTTGGTTGGCTCACAGGAAAGAAAAAAGAGGAGATTGGAATGCTATATTTGTGCCAATGCTGCTACCGTGAAAAGCTTTGAAAAATAATTAGAAAGCAACTATTGCTACAGTTCATCTCTTTCTCCCTTACATAATAAAAACCTTAATCTTCTACTTATGCTTGTTCCTGTCAGCCCATAATTTTAACTGTTTAAGCATAAATTGCCAAAAAGGAGGGTGAAATTGTGGGTTTCCAAAAGCCAGATGTTATAAATAGAAGAGATAAAAACTGAGATAAAGTGGAAATGCTCAAAATGACTTATTTTACATGAGAAATTTATTTCATGGCCTTTTTTACCATTATTTATGAAATTATACATTAAACTCATTGTAAAATTGCTTTTTTTAATTTGGAGACTTTTGAAGAATATCTGAAAATATTCATAATATGTAGAAAGAAATTTCGTTTGTGTTTTTGATCATTGTTAACTTACTGTACCTCATAATTAACTGTTAATATTACTAATTCCCATGTCCATCTATATTCTGTAACTCTTATATACATTATATGACACAATGTGTTTTACTTTGATCCAGTATATTCATAGAAAATTTTACATCTCAAGGAAAAGTTTTGTTACATCTCAGTTAATTTAAGTTCCTATATATTTGTCTGTGTATCTGTGTCGGGGGGCAGGGGGTGAATAAGTGATTGGTAAATTGTTTCCCGCCTAGAAAATTGACTTTTCTTACGTTAACTTCTTTATATCAAAACAGGTAGGTGTTAAATGAAGGGGTCTTAGTTTGATAAAATAGCCACGTTTTTTTCTTCCTTTCATTCTCCTACCTTTGAGGTCATCTATCTTAGACATGTAATACTCTTTCAATACCTTTACAAATAATTGCTCATTTCTGATTCATTTGATAATATTACTTGTGTAATTACCTGGCATTTGACAGGTTCTTTAGAAAAGGTGATTTCAGTGGATATGAAAATAGCCCTGGCTTATAACCAACTAAAAATTAATCACACTGAAGAAAGTAAGAACGCATATGTTTCTGTTCTTGTTTTTAGGTGGATTATGTATTTACAGATAAGACTGGAACACTCACTGAAAACAGCATGGAATTCATTGAATGCTGCATAGATGGGCATAAGTATAAAGGTGTAACTCGGGAAGCTGATGGACTTTCTCAAACTGATGGACCCTTACCATGTTTTGACAAAGCAGATAAGGTGGCATTTTCTGTGTTACCTTTTTACCTTGAGAAGTCAATTTATATAGGCATATGTTAAGATAGTAGAAATGAAGACTTTGAGCACGTGACGTAGACTGTTGAATAACCCTAGGGTGTGTTAGCTGAGAACCAGGCATGTGGTTAGGTACTAGTAGAGATATATGGCTCATATTGAGTGTTAAGAATTTGTAAATTTCTGCTACACAGTTTGCTGGAGGTTATAACATTATCTCACATTAATAACTGTTCTCTGTTCATTGACTAGTTACGAAGTGATTAAAGTGAAAATAACATAGTCATTTTTCTGTTACTGTTCAACAGAATCGAGAAGAGCTCTTTCTGCGTGCCTTGTGTTTATGTCATACTGTAGAAATTAAAACAAATGATGCTGTTGATGGAGCTACTGAATCAGCTGAATTAACCTATATGTCCTCTTCACCAGATGAAATAGCTTTGGTCAAGGGAGCTAAAAAGTAAGGACATATGTTAGAGGAATAATTTCAAAAGATACAGTGGTCTGCCTATAGTTAATATGGTATTTTTCACTTCAAAATTTGTTAAGAAAGTAGATCTCAGGTTGTACTCTTACCACAAACAATAAAAAAAAGGGACACAAAGAAATTAAAAAATATCAGAATACGTCTCTTACCTTGATTGTGGTAATGGTATCACAGACATATGCCTGTGTCCAAACTCATCAAATTGGACAAATTTTCAGTTCTCTATTAGTTATACATCAATAATACTGGGGTTTTTGTTGTTGTTGTTTGTTTGTTTTTATGTGTGCACCCACGGCGTAAATTCCCAGGCCAGGGATTGAATCCAAGCCTCAATTGCAACCTACACCACAGCTGCAGCAACACCAGATCTTTAACCCACTGTGCTATAGCAGGAACTCCAATAAGGCTGTTTTAAAACCCAGAAATAGTTGCTGTTGTGGCTCAGAGGTAACGAGCCTGACAAGTATATCCATGAGGCTATGGGTTCAATCCCTGGCCTTGCTCAGTGGGTCAAGGATCCGAGCTCTGATGTAGGTCACAGATGTGCCTCGGATCTGGTGTTGCCGTGGCTGTGGCATAGGCTGGCAGCTGCAGCTCCAGTTGTACCCCTAGCCTGGGAACTTCCATGTGCCACGGGTACAGCCCTAAAAAAAATAAAATCAAATAAAACCTAGAAATAAGTTGCAAAAAAAATGCATTAGCGTTTTTCAAGAGTAAAAAAAGTTAAACCTTTCTTTTACTTCTCCCGAGAAAGAGAAATCATGAGAGAATAGTAGTTGTTTTTTTTTCTCTATTTACTTCAATAACCTTATCTTGTAAGTGTCCTTTTTCTTTATAAGGAGCCAAACTACTTTATCCAAAAGTTTGAAAAAAATTCCTAGACCTAACCAATTAATACCAAAGAGAAAATAGAAATGCATAGATGCAATTTGCATTACTATATTCATATTCCAGCCAGAAATCCAGATGTTTGTATTATGTTTTGGAAGCCATATAACAGTGGCCACTTTTTGAGGACTACATGTCATTTCTGAAGTGCTCCCGGCAATTTTGATATCATTTGGTAACTGAAAGTCCTGTTTTATTCTCGAGGCCCAGGATGATTTAATGGCTAAAAGGTCACCCCACATGTTAGCCACAGAATTGACATTACAAATTGACTCTTTCTTGGTTACAATTCGTGACTGGGCATTGACTTGTTCTGTGCTATCATCTCAGCAAGTAAAAAAAGTAGTTACAGATTGCGATATTATGAAAGAGAAGAAAATAATAAAACAAATATGAATAATGCCAGTGCAAGGGAAAATTAATCATTCTTTAGAGATACACAAAGGTCTTTTTTATTGTTTTTGACAGGTATGGGTTCACATTTGTAGGAATTCGGAATGGCCATATGAGAGTAGAAAACCAAAGAAAAGAAATAGAAGAGTAAGTAGCACTGTGTGTTTGATGTCTGTCACTTCTTAACGTCACAGTCAACTTTGGGTGGATTTAGGAAGGACATCAAAGGAAACTACATCTATAAATGTGGGACTCTGGTCTCCCAGTTCAGAGTTTTCTGTAAACGTAGTTAGAGTAGAAGACATTTTTCACAGAATGGCAGAAACCAGCATTTGATGTGTAAATGATTCCAATTTTGTGCACATATGGGTCCAGTAACCTCAACGAGAGTCTGCCTGGACTTTTCTTTTTAAATTTTAGATGCCATTTCAGGTCTCCAACATATGTTGCAAGAAAGATCAGTGAACATGCATGAAAGCTGCTGACCAGAACCCAACCAATCATTTTGGTATTGCAAACCCTGCCGGTCAGGTCAGCTTTAGCGGCAGAAGCCTTCCCTTGTTCTAGATGCTTAGGTGTGAGCCTCAGGGCCAGAACTCTGATGTAGCAGTTTTGCTACAGAGACCCCAACAAACAAAGCTACCTTGGTCTAATAACAGTTTTTAATTAGGCTCTGTGAATAATTTGAATTCCTTCATCAGAACTTGAAATGTAATTATCTTCTCTGACTTCCATTCTGACCCCTAGCATCTGGTGAGACCCATGTCAAAACCCTGTAACATTTGTTAATGTGTTTAGGGAATTTGCCCCAATGGGAAGGAATGTTCAAAAGCCAGAGGATTTTTGATTGCCAAGGCCAAGAGTCATTGTCAAAGTCTAGATTAGAGCCGGTTCACAACAGTGCCCCCATCTGGTCAGCAACAAATGAGATACTACACGTCAGTGTCTTATACACACACATCCTAAAACCAATGACCTGATCGCTTCTGTCAAAAACAATCTCTGTAAATAAAATCTTTTAGGTCAAGTTATTTTGTATCCAAGTTATTTATTTTCAAGAAACCATTTCCTCACATTTTTTCTAATAACTTATCTTTCTTCTTCATCCTTTCATCTGATGAATAGCTCAGCCATTCAAATACAGATCTGATCATGTCTTTCTACTCTTTATACCCTTCAGTGGATTTCTTTTGCCCTTAGAATAAAATCCAAAAACTCTGAAATCTTCTCAGGTCCCAGTCCCTGCCTACCTCTCCTGCTACTCCCCTCTCAGCTAGATTTCAAGCCTTACGTGAATTGCTTTAAGTGCCCCCATGGGCCATGTGCTCTTATGTTGGTGCCTTTGCATAGGTGCTTCTCTATTCTCAAAATGCTGTGATACCGTTTCTTCATCGTAGCACTCCTGCAAAATACAGCTCAGACACAACCTCTTCCAGGAAGCCTTCCTTCAGATGTCTTCCTTTATTACTGTATTTGGAAGACTAGAAGATGGTGATGTCATTACGCTTTGCCTTCCTTATCACATGATAAGCCTGTTAAGGGAAGGGTCTTGGGCAGATTCATGTCTATTATCCAGCATCAGTCACTGTGCCTGACATGTAATAGGAAACCCCTAGATGATTAAAATAATTGTCAGGGTGAAACTGTTTCTAGACCCCCTCCAGATATGGCTTGACAGGACAGCTCTTTGTCCCTCATTCCCATGCAGTCACTCTCTCCTTAGTATTTTAAGTAACATAATGAGAAGATAGAGATACCCCTTAACCGCTGCTGGTCTCCTCTGACGGCGTGGTCTAAGTGCAGAGAAATTCCAAAGAAACAATGGAAAGCACCCATAGTGCGCACAACCAGCAACCCTTAAGAGGAGAGCTCTGTTAATTTAAGATGTTTCTGTTGTGTTTTATTTTTCCTTGTGTGGTCAAGGTAGTTCACTTTTCTAATTTTTTTTTTCTCTTAAAGGTATGAACTTCTTCACACCTTAAATTTTGATTCTGTCCGCCGTCGTATGAGTGTAATTGTGAAGACTCAATCAGGTATACATCTCAAAAACCTGACTTTTTCCTCTTTTTCCACTAGTAGATTTGTGTGTTGATCAACTATTTCAAGAAAGAAAAACATGTCATGTAGTAGTGTATGATGACCTAAAGTCATACAAATCTTTTGTATATGCCTTTATGTATTTATATGTGCAGTTTGCCAAATCATCAGTGGCAGAACCCCATTGCTTTACACTTCCTGGAAGCTGGTGAGCTAGAGATGACTGAGGGCCGGACTGCTGGGAAAGGGCAGTGCATTTTACTCCAGCACTTTGGGCTCTTTGTTTCACACAGTAAAGAAGCTTGCCCTTTGCAGGGCAACCAGTGCGATCATTTCACAGTTCCCCAATGTCCTTGGGAGGAGCCATGCTGGTTGGGATGCCTTCTGCTCAGATTCAGCAAAACCCATGGGGGTAGCATTCCTGCTTCATTTGTTGGTTCTGGATTGCTCTGTGTGCGTGTGTCTGTAAGTCTCTGGGTGGTTTTTCAAAATATCCTGGATTTATTTCCTAGTAATTTACTTTCTAGTATTAAGTCTATTGAAAATGTCTTAATAAGAGAATGAGAAGATAGATATAGACAGACCCTTGAGTGAATATATCCTACTTTATTTTGTGGTGTGACTGTAAAGTCATGATATTTCATTGCATGTGCATATGGAATTTGTTTTATGACTTTTAAACACACTGGATATGTGAGAGAAAATGAAAAAAAAAAAAAAAGCACCTTACATTTGGACTACTTTCTGTTCGTACCAGTTCACATGCACATATGCATTCTTTTGCCAATGATAAGGTGTCTGAGGAAGTCGTCTACCATGGGCCTTGACCTCAGAACTACCCTTTTTTGACTTTTTTAAATTAGCATTTTGCCCTATAAGGATGGAATGTCTTTCTTAATGGTGAAATGGGGGTACATGACTGGTGTGTAAAGCTGGACTTGTACTAGCATTCTGTAAAGCCAGCCTCAAGTTTCCAATGAAAACCATCAAGCCACTGTTTTAAAAGCTAACGTGTGTAGTCTTTCAAAAATGGTTTTATCTTGTTTGAGCTTGAGTTTGGTCCTTGACATCTGTAGATGCCACTTGTGAACTTTAGACCTTGGTTGACAACATCCTGAAAGAGAATTCAGGTGCAGCTCCTTGACACAAGCACAGTCCTCTGTGATTCGCTGGAAGGAAGTATGTTTTAACAGAGGTGCATGTTGTAAACTCTGGGATATTAGTTGTGTCCGTATTGGTCCTAAAATGTGGTGAATGTTGTCCTGACAGAATAAAGGTCAAGATGTCTCATTGCATTTGGGTGAGCATTCCAGGGCAGGCTCAGGATACACAGCAGCTGGGTGGGAGAGGCCTTAATAGTTATGTGTTATTATAATCCCAATACCAGAGTTCCCATCGTGGCTCAGTGGAAATGAATCTGACTAACATCTGTGAGGACACAGGTTCGATCCCTGTCCTTGCTCAGAGGATTAAGGATCCTGCGTTGCCGTGAGCTGTGGTGTAGGTCGCAGATGTGGCTTGGATCTGGCGTTGCTGTGGCTGTGGTGTAGGCCAGCAGCTACAGCTCTGAATAGACCCCTAGCCTGGGAACCTCCATATGCCACGGGTGCATCCCTAAAAAGACAAAAAAAAAAATAAAAAATAAAAAAGCCTCCCAATACCTGTCTTGAAATTCTAAGTCAAGTACCCTTATTCTTTATTTTAGGAGACATTCTTCTCTTTTGTAAAGGAGCTGACTCAGCAGTTTTCCCCAGGGTGCAAAATCATGAAATTGAGTTAACTAAAGTCCATGTGGAACGTAATGCAATGGTGAGCCTGTACCTTTCCCCCAATAAGTAGAAAGAGAAATGCTAGAGATGACTACGTTTATGGATTACTATTTTCAAGGACTGTTTAAAAGAATTTTAGCTTATTTTTGTCATCTTTTTTTGTATTTGGTGATTTTGTAAGATCATTCCCCACCCCCTTTTTTTTTCTTGCTTTTTAGGGCTGTACCTGTAGCATATGGAAGTTCCCAGGCTAAGGGTTGAATCAGAGCCGCAGCTCCAGGCCTATGCCATAGCTGCAGCAACACCAGATCCGAGCCGCGTCTGTGACCTACACCTCAGCTCATGGCAATGCCAGATCCTTAACCCACTGGGCAAGGCCAGGGATCAAACCTGTGTCCTCATGGATACTAGTAGGGTTCATAACCCACTGAGCCACAACAGGAACTCCCTCCTTATTTTTATATAAAACATCCTGTTGCAAGGTTCTGTTCAGAATTTATAGCCTTTGAAAATTCTTGAAATCTTTGTTCTCCTTTTTAAAAATTTATTTTTTAAGTTTTTACCCCAAGAGGTATTATTTTGTTGTTCTGAACCTAATTGGATATTAACCTATTGAATATTATGCAGTGTATTCTTTTTTTGCTTTCTTTTTTAACTAAAAATGTGTCAGAGTTTCTCTTTTGTAAGGTAAAGCAAGAGTTTTTAACGAGTGTGTTTTGTTTTTATTTATTTGGGTAATAAGATCTCTTACTTTACTTTTAGGAGGGGTATCGGACACTTTGTGTAGCCTTCAAAGAAATTGCTCCAGATGATTATGAAAAAATTAACAGACAACTCATAGAGGCAAAAATGGCCTTACAAGACAGAGAAGAAAAAATGGAAAAAGTTTTTGATGATGTTGAGACAAACATGAATTTAATTGGAGCCACTGCAGTGGAAGACAAGTAACTAGAAAATGATATTCTTGTTATTTTAATGACCAATCATTTAAGATGGTATCTGTCCAAATTGATAACTTATTCTGAAGTTTTAAAATCTTTGATTCAGCTTTGTGAGTACACCAGATTTTGAACTGTTTGTGGAATAATTTTTTTTTTTTTTTTTTTTTGCCTTTTTGTCATTTTTTTTTATGGCCGCGGGTTTATGGCCGCACCCGCGGCATGTGGAGGTTCCCAGGCTAGGGGTCTAATCGGAGCTGTGGCCACTGGCCTGCGCCGCAGCCACAGCAACGCAGGATCCGAGCCGCGTCTGCAACCTACACCACAGCTCACGGCAACGCCGGATCGTTAACCCACTGAGCAA
>PVHT020000017.1:1186325-1360080 GCA_004024745.2 Catagonus wagneri | reverse complement strand
AATAATTTTTAAGTTAAATATTTGTGACTTAAGAGAATGAATTTGTCATCTCTGAGGTCTTTTGAATACTTACTAAGCCATGAATTTATGCAGGTACTTATGAAAGAGTCTTACTATGTATAGGAAGCTTTGTGCTAGGGGTATCATTTGAGTTGGTACCTGGTAGAATAGGTACAGTTGTAACAGACTAGAGCATGATTTTGCATACTTTAAAATAATTTGCTCTAAATATCCAGGCTGAGCTCTGCTGGGCATGATTATAGGGCTCCAGAATTGATCTGCTTGAAAAAATAAGTTTTAGATTCTATTGTAGGAGTTTTCTAGAAGTTGTGAATGCAAACTGTGAGGCTTAACCCAAACAAGAATTTGTAAACCTATATTTAGCCAAGTAGGAAAGTATTGAAATTCTAATAGAATTCATTTATTCTAATTTCATTGTTGTTCTCTGGCCAAAAGGAACAGAAAGTATCATTCTTCAATCCTTGCCTCTCAGAATTATGCTTAAATTCTCTTTCAGACTGACTGGCTTTCCTATACTTCAAGCTCCTCAGGGATGGGGATTTGCTAACTTCCCTCAGTATCGCGTTAGAATGTTTCCGCCCCTTTCTATTTTGAGCCATGTCAAGTATTTGTATGATGGGATATAAAACGTAATGAAATATGTTAAGTGAATAAGAACATTTGTTGAGTTTCTGAACATCTTAGCTGAGTGATGATTCTTAATTCTGTCGTTGGTTACCTCTAGAGATATCATGAACTTTCCAAACCTCACTGTTCAAAATTTTACTTTAACAACTATGCCAGAAAGAGTATGGTTAGAAAGAGTGGGAGGATATGTAAGAAAACCAACTGTGATAACACGTCTGGACTCCTGAATTGCTATGAATTATAAAAATATTCTCTTTCACAAGCCTTCTTGCAGAATCTCTATGTCAGAAATTTTTAAGGATAACAAGGTTTTCTTTGTGTTCTCAGGCTACAAGATCAAGCCGCTGAGACCATTGAAGCTTTGCACGCAGCAGGTCTGAAAGTCTGGGTGCTTACTGGGGACAAGATGGAGACAGCCAAATCCACCTGCTATGCCTGCCGCCTTTTCCAAACCAGCACCGAGCTCTTGGAACTGACCACCAAAACCATCGAAGAAAGTGAAAGGAAAGAAGATCGATTACATGAGTTGTTGATTGAATATCGTAAGAAGTTGCTGCATGAATTTCCTAAAAGTACTAGAAGCCTTAAAAAGTAAGAAAGTGCATGGATTTGTTATATTTAGACATTGGTACAGATGTAAATCACAGCTGTTCATGCAGAAGTCTCCATTTTCTGTAATATATTATACTTTGTTTGCAGGTGCTTTATTCTTGTAAGTTAGAACCTTCCCTGAGGACTTGGCTAGTGGCCCATTTGAGATCATTTGGCCTTTTCCAACTCTCCTTTCATTTAAAAGAAAACCTTGCACTCTCAAGCTTTAGAAAAGTGGTTCATTTTCTAAATGTTTAGGGTCTGAGTATTTAACAATGATATTCTGGCCTGATCTGTGTTAAGAAAAAACAATCCTTTTCATGATCTCTTAAAATTGAATGTAATAAAATCAGTGTGTGTAACAGTTTCCATGCACATTGAGGTCCTGGAGCCATTTTCTGTGTGGATTTTCATGCCCCAGTACCAAAAGGAGACCAAATACTTAATAGCATGCGCTCTTGACTGCTTTCAACAGGCTGCCTAGGAAGAACCTGCAGAACCTAAGGTTCTCAAGGAAAGCCATTGATCCACAGTAATTCAATACCCAGGGATACATTTTCCTATACTTGACATTGACCAAGACTTAGCCTTATCTAAACCGATTACTGGAATTTACCTTGACCATAAGCAAATCAATTTCCTCTTTCAGAATGTCACTGGATGTACCTACACTAAATCCAAAGACCCCTAGATCATGTTATTTTACATTTCTTAAGCATACTCTTTTTACCAGGAACAACATTTACTCTCATTTAGTCTTCACAGCAACCCAGTAACACAATTTTATTTTTTCTTCATTTTACTTATAGGGAAACTAAGGTTCAGAGAGATGAAGTGACTTACTCAAGATAACACAGCCAATGAATTGTAGAGCAAGTCTATCCAATTTTTGAGCCCATGCTTTTAACAATTAGCTATATCTGTATCATCATCTCAGATGTTTAAACAAGCTTTAAAAATGGATCGCCCACATTCATGAGGCTATGGCCGCTTTTAAAACAGCTGTTATTCTTCTGTTACTTGAACATCAGTGAGAGTAAACAAGTTTTTATTAATTGCCTGTGATAAATGTTTCCTTCCTTTAGCCAAATGGTACTTATAAAGGCAGTCCAGATAACGTGTATTTTACTTAGGCATTTATATTAGTCTACTTGTCTACCATAGTCAAATACTGTAGAGCAGGTGACTTAAACAATAGAAACTTATTTCTCACGTTTCTAGAGACTAGAAATCTGAGGTCTGGTTAGGTCCCCCCTCCTGACCTGTAGAAAGCTGTGTCCTTGCTGTGTCCTCATTTGGCAGAGAGAGAGAGGAAGCTCTGGTGTTTCTTCCCCTTCTTATAGAATATTAATCCCATCATCCTATCATAAGGGCACCAGCCTCATGACTTCACGTAAATGTAATTATCAGAGTTCCTTTGAACTCTAGTAGTTAAGGATTCAGCATTATCACTGCTGTGGCTTGGGTTCAGTCCCCTACCCAGGAACTTTCAGATGCCATGGGCACAGGCATAAATAAATAAATAAACAAACCTAATTGTCTTCCAAAGGCCCCATTTCCAAATACCGTCACGTTGGGGGCTGGGGCTTCAGTGTGGGAACTCTGGAGGGACGTGGTTCAGTCCATAGCACTATTCCTCCGCCCTCGGACAGTTTTGTAAAAGCCAGGGTTCATGGAAAGCTAAACTTACTACCTCAGAACATTTTTTTCTTTCTGTCTTACCGGTTGAGTTGGATATAAATCTTTACCCAGGTTATGCAAGCCTCAGACACAGAATCACTTTTGCCGGCTCCTGCTCGTCTGTCCCTTCCACAGCAGCCGCCACGCTTTATCCGTGTTCCCCTTCTCACCACTGGTGCTCTCATCAGATTCCTAGCAACCCGCGCCTCAGAGCCCCTTCTGCCAGATGATTGGATGTAAAATACTACCCATATCACAGCCCTGCTCAGCATCCTTTAGTGGGTGGGTCTCCATTACCCACAGAATGAGGTCACACCAGAGGCCCCAGGTGACCTTTTCAATTTATTTTCCTAGTGCACTACACATATATTCTGTCTTTCTTCACCTCTTTCTGTCCCATCTTTCACGTTCCATTTCAGATATCACACCTCACAGAGAACCCACTATTTTTTCCTGGTGTGGATTTACTGTCCCAATCACCAAATATTAACCATTAACATCTTGTTTGGTTGGGTATATTCTTTCATGTGTGCCTCTGTCACGCCAAGGAGATTTTCTCTTCTCCAGGGAAAGATTAGTTAATAATCCTTTCCATTCTTCTGTATGGCCTAGTTAGAGTTGATGGCTACAAATATTGCTTGATTAATTATTGAGCCACATTGGGAGCTTTGTGAGTAGGGGAGCAAAGAAGGAGAACACATGATTGATACCTCTTTAAGTAGTGAATAAAACATGTTCAAAAAAATAAGCAAAATGTGGATAAATACAGAATTTTTATGGTGTTAGCAGTATACACACCAAAGAAATGTGGAATGAAAGAATGATGAGGCATAATGATACAGTGAAGCTCTCACTGCTCAAAAGTTTAGTCCACAGAACAACAACTCCATTATCACCAGAAACTTTTTAGAAATGCAAAATCCCATGTCCCACCCCTACCCCCCTGAATCAAAGTGTATACTTCAACAAGATTTGTAAGAATTTTAACAAGATTCTTTTAAACATTGAACTTTGAGAAGCTTTAAATTAGACAAATGAGTCTATAACATAGCATTATGTGTCTCGTACTTCTACTGCAGTGGTTTTCAAATGGCACCCAAGATTCCCTGAGCAGAAAATGATTAATCACTGTTTTTTTCCTTCATTGCAAAAAAAATGAAATGTTAATTGGTAGAATTTTCTCAGTTGTAAGTTTTCCCCATATGTTTTCCTTAAATACTTGGCACCTATTATATTTGTCTTTCCTGGCAACTAATACTACTTAGTCCTGGCTGTGCATGAGAATTACCTCCGGAGTTTTTTTAAAACATGCCTATTTATAACCAAGCTGTGCCCAAGATACTCAGATTTAATTTGTCTTTGCATAAATGTCAGACATAGGCTTTTTTTAAAAAAACTGCCCAGATGACTCTAATGGGAAGGCTATGTTGAAAACCATTAATCTAATATAAAACGATACTTATTTAAGGAGCAGATATCATTATTATATGGTATTCTTTAATGGACACCATGTCTTTTAGGTAGTACATCATATTTGAGAAGCCAGGTCTATTGATAGGTTTTGTCATTCAGGCAAAAATATTAGTAAGAGGTCCTCTGCGATTTGTATACCCCAAAGCCACCTTGTCTTTCTCTGCATTGTTAAGGAGTTTTCAGATTGACTGATGATTTTCTTCTCGTATCACAGTTTGACTGATTGAACTGTAATTTCTTATATGAAGACTGACTACTAAATGTCTATTACTTTTATATTTAGAACTTAGTGCCATCTATGTGGGCACCTTGATTCCTAAAGATGTGATAGAACGTTTCTGTAGTGCCATTATTAGAGACAAATGCTTCTTTAGAATTTGCACGTCAAGGAACCAGATTGATGATAACCCTCCTCTTTGTGGGTTTTTTTTTTTTCCCCAAAAAAAATCAGGCTCCAAAATAGTAATGTATAGTAGATTCAGACTGCACTGTTTTTCTTTTTCAGAGCGTGGACAGAACATCAGGAATATGGATTAATCATAGATGGTTCCACACTGTCTCTCATATTAAATTCAAGTCAAGACTCCGGTTCTAACAATTACAAAAGCATTTTCCTACAAATTTGTATGAAGTGCACTGCAGTGCTCTGCTGTCGGATGGCACCATTACAGAAAGCCCAGGTAACTGAATATTAGTTAATATTCCATTCTGGGCACTTCTGTACACATATGTACAAATGTTCACATTTAATTTTTGTTTAAATTTTTTTCGTTAAAGTATAGTTGAGTTACAGTGTTCTGTGTAATTTCCTGCAAAGAGCCATTAGTACCTTATTGTATCTTCCCTGGCTTCTCCCTCTGTGTGGTCCAACTCAGTAGTCTTCCCACCAATTTAGGGGTTTTTTTGTCTTGTTATCTTTTAGGGCCGCACCGGTGGCACATGGAGGTTCCCAGGTTAGGGGTCCAGTGGGAGCTACAGCTGCCAACCTGCACCACAGCCACAGCAGCTCGGATCTGAGCCACGTCTGCAACCTACACCACAGCTCACAGCAACGTCAGATCCTTAACCCACTGAGCGAGGCCAGGGATCAAATACGCGTCCTCATTGGATGCTAGTCTGGTTCGTTAACCACTGAGCCACGACGGAAGCTCCTTCCCCCCAATTTGAATTAAACCTGTGCTTCACTGTGTTGTACCCTCAAGCTTGCTGTCCAATTCCTCACCTTCCAAACTTCTCTAGTGAGTGCTTGGTGCCTGCTGCCTTCATTCCACTGCTTCTGGCTACACTATTACATCAGCCCCACACATTCTTCTCATCTTATTCTGCTGGATCTCCTGGAGGAGAGCAGTGACCTCCTTGCTGAATCTGTCATGCTGCCTTCCGTTCTTTTCACCTCTCCACTGCAGTCATGTCCTCTTAAACTCACCTCCCTTGGTTTCTCTGATGGTCCATGGTCCTTTTTTTTTTTCTTTCTTGGCAACCTACTTTATTTTTATTTTGTTTCATCCTCTGCCTTCCCCCTAATTATCAGTTTTTTTCTGGGGCTCTGTCTTCCCTGTACTTTTCACTGATGTCCTATCTCTGGATAAGCACATCCATTTTTATGACTTCATTGATGACATGTATCTCATCCCGACTTTTCCTTTGTAAGTGTCATATTTCTAGCTGCCTGCTAGACTGCTGTATATGGATTCCCCACTTTCACATTAAATCCTAGTGTCCGAGACAGTATAATTTTCTCCTTCAGGCCAGTTTGTTTTATCCCCTTTCTTCTTTATTCCTATTACCAGTGACATTTTTCTTTTGCTTCCTAAGTCTCCAAACTAGCTTTGCTCTGTTTCTTCTTGCTCACTCTGTGTATAGTCACCATATCCTGTTGATCCTACCTTTTGTCGTAGCTCTCATCTTGGTGCCATCTTGTTAAACCTTTATCCGTCCTAATCCAAGCAAGCCCTTAGGACTTTACACACAGACTCTTTGATTTAATCTCCTCATTAGTCTCCTTTCACCCTTCTCCATACAGCACCTTTCCCCATACTCCGAAATTCATCTTGTTAAGACGGTGCTTCTCCCATCAAGCTTTCAGTAGTTTCGTAGTCCTTTGGGATGAAGGGCAGATGACTCAATATGGCTCTCAGGGTCACCCCTGTTGACCCTTGCAATGTCCACTCCTATTGGTTGTTCCCCCTTTGTTTCCCTTGCATGTGCTGTGCTCATTTCAAGTTCCTAAGCTTTCCTCATATCATATCCTTATCTGGAGTTCTCTCTGATTTCCTCTTGGTATAATAAAAATTTTACTCGAAATCCAGGACAAAGGCCACTTCTCATATGCTACCTTTGCTGGCTCCCCCGGCTCACTTCGATCCGCTTCACCTTACTTGCACTCACTCTCACGAACCTTAGAATCTCAGTTACAGACCTTTTCACTTCTGTGTACACTGTATTCTTTTATATGTGCCGTCTTCTTCCCATCCCTCAGCTGCTTGCTCTAGACCCAGAGCATGGTGCTGTGTCTTGGCTTCTCTTTCACACACAACCTGCCCCCTGCCTCGGTCATGCATGCTCGCACACACAGCCCTTCTAATTTAGGGCCTTGTCTCTTTCTGCCTTCTTCTCACGTTCAATTTCCACTGCAGCCCTTCTTCAACCATAAGAGCTTGGTTAGCCCCAGCTGGGGAAGCAGATCCCATCAGAACAGTATCCATAGAAATCTGTCCCTTTAATCAGAGGCAGTATCTCCTGGCCCCCAGCCAGCACATGTTCATTGTCTGCTGCTCAGATTGCCCACCGAGGTTCTGACTGTGCCACAGCCCGGGGCGGTTTCTGAATTCCTAACGCCGTGCTTCTTCTCCTACCCAGAATATGGAGCCCTCTGTTGTTCAGTCTTTCTTGCATTATAGTCACCTCTTCCAGGATATCATCTACTCAACTGTCATGTCACTAGAAGTGATTTTCAAGTCACGTATCCTATCCCAGTCTTTGGAGTTTTGCTTTACTTCTCCAGTTGCTTACTGAGCACATTTTCTTAAGTATATCATTATCACCTCAACTCAGTCTTCTCTAGAGCCCAATCATTATTTTCCTTATCTTTTTTCTTTTTCTTTTTTTTAATGGCCACACCTGTGGCATATGTTAAGTTCCCAGGCCAGAGATTGAATCCCAGCTGTAGCTGCGGCAGGGCTAGATCCTTTAATCCACTGCATTGGGCCATGGGTTGAACCCGCGCCTCCACAGCGACTTGAGCCACTGCAGTCAGATTCTTAACCCACTGCCCCATAGTGAGAGCTCCTGTCTTTTTTTTTTTTTTTTCACATCTATTACAGAGCGCTCTAGGTCTTTAGATTCTTTAGATACTTCTGGGTCTTTAGATTCAAAACCTTCAAATCTGTGTTGACATCCCCTGTGCTTTACCCTTCCCTGTGGTCTCAGTCAACAAATTCTGTCCATCTTCTAGTACATTCTCTTTTCCTTCTATTTTCTTCTTTCCGTTACCTTCAAGGTCCAGGATTTGAACAACTCCTTGAACTCCTCATGGACTACCTTTACTCTTTGCCAGAAGTCTTGTTTTCTCTCTCTACTTTTCCTGCACCCGGCTGCTATTTCATAATATCGCTCCCAATTGATGTGGCCCCACATATACCTGTCCGTGTCCCCTATGTGAAAACTCTGGTCTGGTCAAACCGAATCTGTAGTCTGAGCATATTCTATACTTAACTGGCGCTGTGCCTTAGAACATGCCGTTCTCTTTCCCTGGAATACTCCTCCAACCCCTTTTTCCCTGTCCGTGCACATCTTACCAACCTTTTATGGTTTAGATTAAACCACTGTTCCTTCTGTACAATCTGGCTTGAAGTGTCCTCTCCCTTCTCTGACATCATAGGCCTTCTTATGTGGAAATATGCCCTTGCACAGATAACACGCGTTGTTGTCTTGTATTGTTAATATGATTATCTGATATTATTGTATCCATTCCCCATTATATGCTTCTTAAGGTATGTGACCAAGCCTTATATCTTTTTTAGATATTTGCACATTACTTTTGCACATTATATTGCATGCAGTTATAGTTGATCAATAAATAGTTTTTGGCAAATTGATTTCTTTTTTGTTAAGCTATCTAGAGATTGAAAAGAAGTTCTTAATACAGTGACTTGAGGCTTGGTTAAAAACCCCATGTTTGTCTATCTAAATCTTTAATGATTTTGTGGTCCATGACCATATATCCTTTTATCTTTCCACAGGGACAAACTGTTATGTTTTTAATCTATATTTTCACGCAGAAGGTGTCACCCTTGATAATTTTATTGCTTTCCCTGGACCTTTCTTGGCTGCATTTTTCTTCCTTGAGGTGTAAATCATTACTGCACACAGTATACTATAGCAGGTGCAATTAGTTTAACCAGTATTGTAGCCCATCAAAAACAAATTTAGTTTGGGCTCATTAATTTTGTCTTTGACTCACATATTATTTCTGACAGTCTTGTAAACTTAAAAAGAACCAGACTGAGGCAAGGGACTGGGGAGAGCTGGCGTTTCACAGTAACATCATTTTTGTGTTAAATGGATTAGATTGTGGGAGTCTTTGCTATGCTATTTAATTCAACTAAAACCTGACTGAACTTTGTTTAAAGAAAAGATTGCAGTGTGGTTTCACCTAGTATAAATTATTTTTACTCACTTAAGTTATGTGAAAGTGGATTTTATTTGTTGTCCAGTGAAAGCCATTGCCATTGTGAGTACAAAAATTTTGCAAGGCATTATTTAATTACTGGATTGTATAAGCTTTTTAAAAGCTGCTCAATCCCAAGGGGTTTTGAGGGTTGACACAAAGCAGTCAATATCTAAAACATAAGGTGGGAGGATAGCTGCTTTCAAAACACACTTCCCGCAAGTAACTCTGCCATGAGATTTATTTTATTCAATAACTACCATGAACACAGCATGGAGCTGCACTGTGCCGTTGGCAGGAGACACTTAGGGAATAATGACAGGCTTTATACACATATCTCAGGCATCTTTCTCCAAATCTCATTACCTTTAAGGTGCCCCCCCCCCTTTTTTTTATTAGGGCTGCAACCGCGGCATATGGAGGTTCCCAGGCTAGGGGTCTAATGGGAGCTGTAGCCACCGGCCTACACCACAGCCACAACAACGCCACATCCGAGCCATATCTACAACCTACACCACAGCTCACAGCAATGCCGATCCTTAACCCACTGAGCGAGGCCAAGGATCGAACCGGCAACCTCATGGTTCCTAGTCAGATTCATTTCCACTGCACCATGACAAAAACTCCAAGGTGCCCCCTTTTAAAATGCACCTAACTAGGGAGTTCCCTGGTGGTGCAGGGGGTTAAGGATCTGGCATTGTCACTGCTGTGGTGCCAGTTCGATCCCCAGCCTGGGAATTTCTCCATGCCACAAGCACAGCCAAAAAGGGGGAAAAAAGAAAAACAAATTTTAATTTAAAGAATAAATTAAAATTCAGCTACCTATATGAGAGATCACATTGTTATTGGACACTAGGAGGTTTAGTGAAGTTTAGTTGGCAGCTAGGTGGGACTAAGGGTTAGGGGTGCACCCAGGTGAAGTGGCAGTGTCAGCAGGAAGGAGAAAGGGACAGGTAACCAAAAACACTGTTCTCTCACTGCCCACTTTTGTCCTGGTAGCCCTGTGTATGTTAGCCCAAATCATTGCTCTGGTCTCCACTTTTCACACATTTGGCACCTGATCTGAAAGGACACAAAGCAATGCAAAAGAAGAAAACATAGTTACCTCTAATATAGGTAGAAGGTATGGATTTTAATAGTTCATACATGCACAAAACCACAAACAAGTGGGCACTGGTGTTAACATTTTGAAAAGCTGTATTTTTCTGCCTCTGATAATTCAAGACTGTTGTACATATATGCACAAACTACCTTTCTGTTTGCAAGGCCTTCGTTCACAAGTGTGAATGAGGCAAATACCCCCATTGTAGTACAATCTCACATTCTGCTTTGACCTTTTCTATACCTCTTTTGTATTTAATGTTTAGATTGTGAGAATGGTGAAGAATTTAAAAGGCAGCCCCATAACACTGTCGATAGGTGATGGTGCCAATGATGTTAGTATGATCTTGGAATCCCATGTGGGAATAGGTAAGAAACATCTAATGAGATGGCAGCTGTAAGGTATCAGTATTGCTTTTAGGTCGAGTGGTCTTATTCTAGAGAAATTGTTTTGGTTGCTCATCTTGAATTCGAATTTGGGAATGATTATTGTTAATCATATGAAGGTTCTCATCTGATCATGTAATATGTCCATAGCAAAGTCCTACTCCTGGTGGGAATGTAGCAATACAGAATTGGAGGATATTTTTATATTAGCCAAGTAAAGTGATTTTCCCAAGCCTACTGGCAGTGTAATTGATCATTTAGCCTTTACTTTGACAGCATGCGTGAAATTTTATTGATTTTTCACCCCTGGCAAGCTTGCCTGCTTATGTTGCTGTACTATATCTTTTGAGATTCTAACTGTCTGGGAATAAGAAATGATAATTGGCTGGCTGATTTTCCACATGGCAATATTTATGCGTGGTTTGGATTGTAGTGCTGAATTTATGTGTTGGCATGCAACAATGGCTTTTCTACAACTTGCACCATTTTTCACCTGTCCGGCTGCTAGGAGGCAGCAGTCCTAACAGCCCAGCAAGGGTTATTTTTGGAGGGGGATAGAAATAATGGAATTAGTATCTTGGAAATTATTGTACTGCAATTTGGATTCCCAAATTTTTTCCATTTGGAAGTAATCCTATTTCATATGGAACTCTAGTCCAACTCATCTGACTCAACTCTAGTCCGACTGTGGAAATGGACTAAAGCTGCTTTAGCTCATGGAATACTTGGGCTGCTACTCAGCCTTGCAGGACATTTTGTCTAAAATGTCCATAACACATTTGGTCCACACCAAAAGGCCTTTGAGATTTGGTCATGTCCAAAACCATTTGGCATAGACCAAATATGCTCATGGACATTTTGAGTAGGACCAGATTTCAGAGATCTTTTGGTGTGGACCAACTTTTATGGACCAGATATCTTGACATTTTGGACAGGACCAAATTTTAAGGATCTTTTGGTGTGAGAACCAGTTGTCTTATGGACATTTTGTCCAGGGCAAAGTGTTTGCTAACCACTACTCAGAATATCATTCAGTATAAAGACTTAACCATCTCATTGTAACTCTTCAGATTTGAGCTCTTAGACCATAAACCCCAGGTCTCTGAGTTGCTTTAATATAGCACCTAGTCTGGTGCCATGCATAATTAAGCACTTACTAAGTACCATTAAAATAATTTTCAGATTTAATTTTTCCCTCAGGATAATTTTGCCTTATGATGATTAAAATAATGGTTCTATTAATTGTTTTATGTTGTGTTATAAATAGGTAATTGCCAATTAAACATAATTTTACTTTTTATTGGTAAGTCTCACTGTCACTGTTAAAAGCACTTTGTGTTTACAAAAAACAAAGTTGACCTTTTCAGTTGAACTATAACATGTAAGCAAGTTAAAAATGTGAAAGTAACAAATCAGGGGGTTACTTATTCTGTAAAAATACCCTATAGAGATTTTCTCTTTTTTTAGGTATTAAAGGCAAAGAAGGTCGGCAGGCAGCCAGGAATAGCGATTATTCTGTTCCAAAGTTTAAACATTTAAAGAAACTTCTCTTGGCTCATGGACATCTATATTATGTGAGAATAGCACACCTTGTACAGTATTTCTTCTATAAGGTATGTGATAAAATATTTATAATATGACTTATGACTGTTTAACCTAGCATTAGCTCAGCTTAGTTACTTTTTTCCCTCTTTTTTCACGTTTCTTTTACTGTCTTAGTATTGAAATTTGGTCAGCAAAACAGAGGCAGTCTATTTAACGAATCAGAAACCAGAAATTCTTTTAATGCGAGAGATTTGAGATAAAAATTTAAGTCGACTTTCTTAAAGTATAGTTTAAATACAATTTACTAATTAAATGTTTACAGTTCGATTTTGACAAATGTATACATCCATGTAACTACCACTTATATCAAATGTAAACCATTTCTCTCACCCCAGAAAGTTCCCTTTTGCTCCTTCCCAGTCTCCTCGACCCTTGTATCAAACAACTAATCTGATTTACATTACTATATGATATATAGTAATATATATGGTATGTAATATATAAATTTAGATATAATGTATGCAATATACACAGTAGGTTTGCCTGTTTTAGAACTTCATATAAATATAATCATATGTATTCTTGTGTCTAGCCTATTTCACTTAGCATGGTTTTGAGCATCCA
Source organism: Catagonus wagneri (assembly GCA_004024745.2). Lineage (NCBI taxonomy): Eukaryota > Metazoa > Chordata > Mammalia > Artiodactyla > Tayassuidae > Catagonus > Catagonus wagneri. Next base: position 1,347,362 of record PVHT020000017.1, on the reverse strand, counting down.
TGTTGTATCATCTGTGAATAGTTGGTTCATTTTTTTTATCCTGAGCAATAATTCTAAACTACTGTTTGGTAGCAGAATCCTCTTTTCAAATGAAATTATACAAAGGAACAGATAGAAACAGGATTGCATTGACTTAACGGTGATTTGGCCAGGGCTGCTAGTTTGTAGAATGCCCCTGGATTTGGGTTTGTCTAATGTTTGCCTGTTATTAGATTCACTTATGCATTTGGTCACAGTTACCACAGAAGCAATATTGTAACCTGTTAAGTGCATGGTATCAGGAGGGACATGTTGTCAATGTCTCATTCATGATAATGTTAACTTTCATAACTTGATTCAGATGGTGTTTTGAGGGTCTCAAGACTCTTCAGTTTTGCTCTGTGTAATTTTATTAGAAAAAAAGAGAAAGCATTGTTACTAAACTAGATATTTTATTCTGAGTTAAAATTCATCACTATTATTATTCATTCTGTTACTCAGATTGTCATAGATTTGGCCTCTTGTGTCCTTACACCATGGCCCCATTATTTTTTAATTTTTATTTTATTGTGATAACATTTAATGTGAGCTCTACTGCTCTAACAGATTGTGTATGATACAGTATTATTAACTATAGGTGCAATGTTGTACAGCTGATCTCTAGAACTTACTCATCTTACATAACTAAAACTTTATACCCATTGAGTAGCAACTCCCCATTCCTCTCTTCCCCTGGTCCACGCCCCCATTTATTTTCTGGTACTACATGATGTTCTAGTCTCCTCTTGTATTTTTTCCACCCCGGTCCTGAATTCAGACTTTTCTCCAAGGATCACTGGTTCTTTTTATTTGCAAATGGTATTTAGAAATCAAGATCTGGATTCTAGTTGTGCTAATTGCTGCAGAGCTGAAGTTACTGGGCCAGAATTAAAGGTTTCAGTATGAACTCAGTACTTGAAGTCACTTTATACTGATGCATAATTACAGCCCACACCACAAGGTTCATTCCAGCCTTGCCCTTTTCCTTACTAGTCACTCCTTTCTTCGGTGTTGAGAAACTTGGTTCTCATCCTCATTATGTTTATTTATTTTGCTAAATCTGCAAGTACACTTAAAGTAGTTTCAGAATTGCTAACTCATATTCCTGTGAGAAACAGACTAACTTGAGTAATATATTTGTGTGCACTTTTTGTCTTTAGCCTTGGAGCATGTAGTCAAAATACTGCTTCCAAAGTTACTTTTTTTCTTACACATTTCAGTGTGGTTATGTTATTTATTTATAATATACTTAGGGTCTATAGGGCCTTGGGCTCAGTAACTTAACAGCCCCACATGGGGATGGATGGTTATTCTCTCTTACCTTCCCTTGGTAGTAGAGCCCATGAAGATATGCCCTACAGATCTACCTAGTAGTCTAATCCTATTGCAGAAGCTTGGTTTTGCCTCTCTGATATTTTGGCCTGCAATTCAAGCAACTGCCACCAGATGGAAGGTATACTCTGTTAAGAGAAACAAAACAACCATTAAAATGGCTAATGTTTACCAGTGGTCAGTAATCTGCATATCCCTGTTGCCAGTTTAGATTATTTATGTAGATGGCCTCTGTCTTCATTAGAATCTTGATGACCATTATCATCTTAAGTTACTGATTTAGCAGTATTCCTTTTTTAGTGCTGCCTTTTGTCCCAAGATGATTTCTAATACTCTTGACCGTCTTTGGCTAAAATGCCTTCCTTCCTCTTATCTTGCCATTGCTTCTTCAAGTTGTTATTGCGTGCCCCTGGAGTACTTCAGCGACAGGTCTTCCTGCTTTCCATTTCTCCATTCACTCCTTTTTGCATAATTTTAATGTTTAGAAAAATGCCACTTTTCAACTTGTCCTCCAAAAACTTCAGTCTCCATTGCCTAAGAATTAGTCCATCTTTTAAGGCACTCCACAGTCTGACCCTGTCTTTCCCTGCATGTTTAAAATGCAGATGGCCTTGCCTTGGTTCCTTCCATCAACATATCCTATTCATCTTTAACACCTAGTTCAAAGTCTAACTTCTTTATTTATTCAATCAACAAACATGTTTGAATGTGCCAGTTATTGTTTCAGGCCCCTGAGAATTCAAAATGGAATAAGAGGCAAAGTCCCTGTTTTCATCAATCTTACATTCTAACGGGGAGAGTCAGACCTCTCCTTCTCACAAAGCACCCCCATAGTCCACACACAGCATTGCCTCCTCTAACCTCAGAACACTGCTCTACATACATAGAAAATGACTCTAGAGTTCCGGCTGTGGCACAATGTGATCTACATTGTCTCTGCAGCACCAGAAAGCAGGTTTGATCCCCAGCCCTGCACAGTGGATTAAAGGATCTGGCATTGCTGCAGCTGCGGTGTAGGTCACAACTGTGGCTGGGATCTGATCCCTGGTCCAGGAACTTCCATATGCCACTGGGTGGCACCAAAAAACACACAAAACACTAGAAAGGCTACTGACACTATTTTGCATTCTACCAGAAGTGATACATACAAATGATGTTCCAGGTGATGACCTTGGGGGCTCCGACGCGCTGATGCTGTAGGACTTACTCAAAACAGGAGTAGCTGTTTTCTTTAGAAACGTCTTCCAGAGCCTGTAGTATATTCACTTAAATATCCTCGGCTGTGGCAGATGTTCATATTTTGAGGATCCATTGGATTTTTTAAAACAGCCCTAAGTTTCCCAGCCTGGTAAATTAGCTGAGTAAGAATGTGTGACAAAAGAAAGAAGACTGGTTTTTTGACATGGCTTTAAAATGGCTATTGAAATTGCTACGCAAAGACAAATCCAGAGACTCCACGAAGAAGTGATAGCAGCACTCAAGTACAGTCACAGTCTAACTGAAGGACAGCTCATTTGAAAATATTACTTCTAGTAGTTTTGACTGAAGACATTAATTTCAGTATTTTATCTTCTCACCTAGTGGCTTTTACTGCCTTATGAATTCTCAGCTTGTAGTTTTTGTTTTGTTTTGTTTTTTGCTTTTTTTAGGGCCGCTCTTGCGGCATATGGAGTTTCCCAGGGGTCGAATCAGAGCCGCAACTGCTGGCCTACGCTGCAGCCACAGCAACATGGGACCCAAGCCGTGTCTGACGTACACCACAGCTCACAACAACACCGGACCTTTAACCCACTGAGCAAGGCCAGGGATCAAACTCGCAACCCCATAGTTCCTAGTCGGATTCTTTTCTGCTGAACCACAGCGAGAACTCCAAAAGGGGAGTCAGCTTGTAGTTTTTTAATCTGCTTGATGAGATCGTAACAGATGGTAAAGAATTAGTTGATACTTGTTCATATCAGCATGTGCTGTAAAAATTTCCTATTTATTGGCATCAATTGACTTTTTGATATATACCTTATGTCAGTTTACTTTGATGATTTTGCAACCCCACTTGGCATTTAAAGTGTAGTACCATTGAGTGTTCCTATTGTATCTGCTCATTTCTTCCCTAGAATAATAGCAAGAGGTTCTCATAAAGTAACTGAGATCCTCTTCTGCCTTGATAGGACAAAAGTTGGTATTAATATGAATGTAATCATTTAGTTTGAATGGTTTTCTTAGTGCTCTAGAGTAGAAGTTTATTGCATTGTGATATTAGAAAGTTGAGTGAAAACATTAACCCTTTTCTTCATTTTTTTCCCCAGAATCTTTGTTTCATTTTGCCACAGTTTTTGTACCAGTTCTTCTGTGGATTTTCACAACAGGTTTGTTCCCTAGGTATTTGTTATAATGTGGTTTATATTTGCTATCAATAAATTAGCTTTGGAGTTCCCGTCATGGCTCAGTGGTTAACGAACCTGACTAGAATCCATGAGGACGCAGGTTTGATCCCTGGACTTGGTCAGTGAGTTAAAGATCTGGTGTTGCCGTGAGCCATGGTATAGGTTGCAGACATGGCTCAGATTCCACATTGCTGTGGCTGTGGCATAAGCTGGCAGCTACAGCTCTGATTCAACCCCTAGCCTGGGAACTTCCATATGCCACAGACGCAGCCCTAAAAAGATAGATAGATAGATAGGTAGATAGGTAGATAGGTAGATAGGTAGATAGATAGATAGATAGATAGATAGATAGATAGATAGATAGATAGGTGGATTACCCATAGATGGATAGATAGATAGATAGATAGATAGATAGATAGGTGGATTACCTTTATGGGAGTTCCCGTTGTGGCCCAGGTAGTATCCATGAGGATGTGGGTTCGATCCCTGGTCTTGCTCAGTGGATTAAGGATCCAGCATTGCTGTGAGCTGGTATAGGTCGCAGACACAGCTCACATCCCATGTTGCTGTGTCTGTGATGTAGGGATGTAGGCTGATTCAACCCCTAGCTTAGGAACTTCCATATGCTGCCGGTGCAGTCCTAAAAAGCAAAAAAAAAAAAAAAATTACCTTTTATGTATTGGATTGTAGAGGTAAGAGAAGTATGCCCCAAATAAAGGAACTGTTTTTTTTTTCTTGGTTCAACAGTTGATCTTCTTGACCTGGTTTTTTTTTTTTTTTTTAATTTTATCCAAAAACACTTGGCATTCTTTTCATTGTACAAAGTTTTGTTCGCTTACATGTATTAAATAACTGTATAATCAAATCAGTATCTAATTACTAGTCAAAACTATTTAGTGAGGTATTGTGTTATTTCCTGACATATGTACTTTCATGTCAAAGCTCATCTATAAGTTATTGGCCTGGTTTTTGACAGTAGCAAATTTTTATATTTTTAGTAATGGTCTTATTGTTATTTTCTTTGTGAAAGTTATTTGGTATATCCTATTGGAATTGAGGTCCTTTAAAAATTACTATTTTTTTCTTTTTATCAGTGTATACAATGTTTTCCGATAATCCTAGAATAAGTTTATTATTTCATTAAATAAAGTCTCATACCTTTGCAGTTTCTCAGGTTGATTTTCTAGAAAAATATCGATGTTTCAGCTGGCCAAGAAGATTCCTGGATATAGCCTTAGATTTGTTAAGTGATACACTTTTTGCCCTCTGTCGTTTTCTGAATATTTATCACATAGAGAATATGCTATAGGTTAACTTGATAGGTAAGTGTTGGGATGAGCAGGCAGGTTTGTATGTTTCTTTTAACAGCTGATATGGATTTTGCATTGCTTCCAGTGGAAATATAGCTAAATAAAGGAGCTTTAATGCTCAGTGACTCAGAAATTTTGCAGTTATTGTATGAGCAATTCAGTGATTTTTACCAAGCTGAGCTGCTTGTCACATCATCACAGGTATTAGAGACTGAGTTTCTAAATTTCAAGGCATGTGCCTCATGATAGGAAGTGATTTTTCCTAATTTCTTGGCAGTATTTTTAAGAGAATGTGTTTTTCTCAGTAGGAAGTAACCGCAGTCTTTCTCTTGAACTTGCCTCTTTGACATTTGGAATGTTGTTTCGTACATCAGTGCCATGTCATCAGCCCCATGATTCCAGTTAAGCAGATCACTTTATGAATTAATCATTTACCATCTATAGGAAGTGCCATCAGCCTTCTTGCATTCAAAACAGTGTTAATAATGGTTTTATAGATTCTGATGAATCTACGTTTCTTGAAAATTCAGATTACCATTGAACAAAATGTTTGTAGTTTCTCACTTCCTTGGATGATGAATGCAAGTTTTGAAAGGCGTTTTCAGAATCTCTAGCAAAATGATAAAGGGAAGTTGGCTCTTTAAACCATGTTTACCAAGCACAACTTGTATGAAGAAAGAAAAGACTTATTCCTGGAGTTCCCATTGTGCCTCAGCAGGTTAAGAACCTGACTAGTATCCATTGGCCTCACTCAGTGTGTTAAGGCTCCTACATGGCTGTGGCTGTGGCATAGGCCTGCAGCTACAGCTCCAATTCATCCCCTAGACTGGGAACTTCCATATGCCGCAGGTACAACTCTTAAAAAAAAAAAAAAAAAGGAAAAGAAAAAAGGACTTACTCCTTATAAAACCCTAGGCTGTCTGAGCTCTGCTTGGGTTCCCTTAGGAGTTGATGTTTGCCTTTTCAGTTGCTCAACTGGTATGTTCATTTAACAAACACATCTTGAGTGCCCACAGCGTGTGAGGCCAAGCGCTGAGGCGGTAACCGTGATCAAGACTCTTACACCGTGGAGCCTGTGGTACAGTAGTGATGGGGGAGAGACAGACAGCAATCAGACAAATATTATGGTGGGTACTAACCTATGCTCTGAAGAGGGAAAAAAGGATAATAAGTGGATAGAATGTGACTGTGGAAAAGAGCTGCTATTTAGACAAGCTGATCTGGAAAATTCTCTCTAATGAGGTGATATTTGGGCAGAGATCTGCAGGAGATGAGGGAAGGAGCTATGCAGACATCTTAGAAAAAGTATACAGGTAAAAGGAAGGTCTCTGGGGGTAGTGATGGCATACTCCCCCCCTTTTTTTTTTGATTTTTAGGGCCCGATGGAAGTTCCCAGGCTAGGGGTCGAATCAGAGCTACAGCTGCCAGCCACAGCCACACCAGATCCAAGCGACATCTGTAACCTACACCACAGCTCACGGCAACACCGAATCCTTAACTCACTGAGCGAGGCCAGGGATCGAACCCGCATACTAGTCAGATTCATTTCCACTGTGCCACAACAGGAACTTCCCATATCATTATTTTTTACTTTGGCCTTATGCTGGTGCTGAATGGAGGGACCTTTATTGCAAATATCTGTGGGATACGTATAGGTAGTCAGCCTTTTTCAATTCAGATCTGCTTTAGGTGTTCTTGACAATCCTGGAACTTGGAGAGCGAACTCTGATCTGGACGTAGAAGTGGGACCAGGATTCAGATTCTTTAAGCAAAAAGCAGTTCTTGCTTTAGCAAAGCTAGGATAGTACTGGTCTTTTTTCCTTCATGAAAAGCATTTATAACAGGTTTAACAAAAAACAGTATTATCAACTAAACCTGTTGTTTTTTTTTGTTTTTTTTTTTTTGCCTTTTTGTCATTTTATGGCCGCGGGTTTATGGCCGCACCCGCGGCATGTGGAGGTTCCCAGGCTAGGGGTCTAATCGGAGCTGTGGCCACTGGCCTACACCACAGCCACAGCAATGCAGGATCCGAGCCGCGTCTGCAACCTACACCACAGCTCACGGCAACGCCAGATCGTTAACCCACTGAGCAAGGGCAGGGATCGAACCCGCAACCTCATGGTTCCTAGTCGGATTCGTTAACCACTGCGCCACGACGGGAACTCCTGTTGTTTGTTTTGAGGAATTCTCTGTCTCCTCTAATTATGCATCTAAGAATTACAGTTATCTTTCATGTACCCTCAAAGTACCATAGTGGAACAAAAGTAGATTGATGCTTCTTTTGTTTGAATGAAATTTAAGACTAAATTACACACAAGTCAATCTGAATTATTTTTTTCAATTTTCTCATTAACATAAATGGATAGTTTCCATTGAAAATATAGTGTTGCGTGCCAACAGACTAGTCCTCTCCCTTGAGAATTAAACGGACTCTTAACACGTTTTGGGGGGAGTCCCTTTTAGTTCAGTAAAACAGTTTGTTTACCTTAAATCTCTGTATGTGCAAAGTAACTCCGTGTCCTGTGTAGGGTGGAATTTTTAACTTCATTGAGAAAGTTGCGTGCATTATGTCTTGCTTTGTCCCTCCCATAGGCCAGAGTTGTGCTCCCTTCCTCTGAGTTTACTCAGCTCCTTACAAGGAGCTCGTCACTCTGCCTCCCCTTCTAGAATTTGAATTCCTCAGCAGACAGGGCATGAGCCTTTTCTGTCCCCAGTATTTGTCGCTTAGTAAACACTCAGCAAATATTTTTGAAGTCAACTAATGAATGAACTAATGCTCTGTTTAAGTTATTCCCAACCTTTTTGAGTCAACCGCCATTGTGGTAGTAATTGTATCATTCAAGCCATTGATTGAAAAATGCATAATTGTGATAATTTATGTCACATTTAAATGCATTTTATTAATCAAAAATATTTTATATATGTGAAAAATACATGTGAATATAGGATATTATTTATGCTATGTATAATGATTGTATGACAACATCTAGAAAATAGATGTTTGTAGAAACTTTGTAGAAAAACATTGAACTCAGTATTTTCGTCAAAACAAGGTTTATTTTTTTGAAAACTTAATTTTTTTAAATAAAAGAATGTTTACAATATCAGATCAGTCCTCTACAAATATTTTCTAGCTTCCAGTCTCCATTCATTCATCCAATATTTATTGAATGCTTTCTGCATGGCAAGCTCTGTTCTAGGTATTCATGATTGTCAAAGCCAGGAAAACACTTGTAGTTGATGAAATTAGGTTTATTACTCTATGCAACAAGAAAGAATGTACAGCATGAGGAACAGTGAGGCCTCTTAGGAAGAGATATTAGAAAATTTGGGCTTATGTTGAGTGATTTGGGAAAGGGATTTAAAGGAACAGTGCCTTACCTAACAGTGCTGTTAGCAAATAGGGGTCACTTTATGACTGGGCATTTTAGTAAATCTTACCCAGGAAGCCAACATGTCAGTGGCCAAGAAGCAGTGGTCACCCATCATAGCCAGAATATAGATGTTGGTCATTATTGTGATTTGGGCGATATTTATATTCTGTGTTCAGATGTGTTTATGGAGTGGTTGTGTTTTTGTCTCCATCCATCATGGTCAACAGTAGAGTAGCCTTGTTTGACATTGCTGTTCTATGAAATCGTTCCTTTTCAACAGAACACCAGTGCCTTGCTGTGAGTGCCAGGCCACCTTCTGAATGTCAGGGGCTGCTTTGCTTTTTCTCAAGTTGCAACAATTAAATAAGGAAATGAAAATCCCTGACCACGTGGAGCTTGAATTCTAGTGTGAAGAGAGAGACAGTAAACATAATAAACTTATAATGTTAGTTAAAGGTGATGAAAGTGGGGAAAAACAGGATGGGGAGAATGTGTTCAAGAGAGAGGAAGAGACAAGTTAAATCAAGGTTGGTCTCACTGAGGTGACACAGGAAAGAAAAACCAGATCAAGTGGGACTTTGTAGCCCCACCATTGTATGAACTTTTTAACTTTCAGAGATCGATCCACTGGAGAGTTTGAGCAAAACAATGATTTGATTTGACTTATTTTCTGTTAGAGCTACTTGGACCATTGTGTTGAGAATAGACTGCAAGTTAAGGGAAGAAGCAGGGAGACCAATTAAAGGCTTATAGGGCAGTCACAGTGGAGGTGCTGAGAGGTGATGTTCTGAATATATTTGAAAACAGAGCCAAAACACTTCTTAATAGATTGGATGTTGGTTGTGAAAAAGAGAGGAGTCATGAATGAATCAAAGATTTAGGCTCTGATTGATCGTCTTTAAAATATTGCCCTTTCCCGAGATGAAGAAGACTTCAGGAGTAGCAGGTTTGAGGGGGGAGCAGGTCACAAATTCAGTCCTGGACATAAGTTTGAAATATGCTTGACACCCAAGAGGAGATAGCAAGTGGGCAGTTGGATATCTGGGGACAGGTTTGGGCTAGGTAGGGTTATTTGGGAATTTTCAGTGAATGGATTATATTAAAACCACAGAACTGAATGAGATCACACTTATAGAGAGTGAGTATAAATAAAATTCAAAACACCAAGTCTGGAACACTCCAACAGAAGGCGTGGGGAGAGGAGGAGAATGAGAAGGAAAGGCTAGTGAGGAGGAAAGGAATCACTCATTGTGGAGGTTTTCCTGAGGGAGTTCCCGTCGTAGCTCAGCAACTTAAGGATCTGGTATTGCCACTGCTGTGGCTGGGGCTACAGCTGTGACACGGGTTTGATCCCTGTCCTGGGAACTTCCATATGCTGTGTGTGTGGCCAAAAAAAGAGAGATTTTTTTGAGTACCTAAGTGGTACCAGGCATCAAGGTAGATCCTAGGGTTGCAAACTCACCAAGATAGGGAACATGGGAGAAAGCAGATTAAAAGGGAAAGTTAGTGAGTTTGGTTTTAAGCATTTGAATTACAGAAAGTTGGAAATTTTGTTCTGCAGCCTAGGGAATTCAGAACCAGAAAGAGTCATTGATGATGATCATATGTTTAGCTTTATTTTTGTAAATACATTTATTTAACCCTCAGTAAAGGGCCACATTCAATATCATAAATATAGTCTGGAGAAGGTGATATAGTGCTATATAAAACCACATAAAATAGTAACCAAAAAAAAACTGACACAAGTTGGCTACTGCCTAATATTTAGTTTCCCTAGGGGGTTCCCGTCTTATGCTTAATTGGTCTTCATTCACTGCAAATCTTTTGAAAAGTTATTAGTTATTATCAGAGGAGTTCCCGCTGTGGCACAGTGGGTTAATGATCTGGCTCATCTCTGTGGTGGTGCTGATTCAATCTTTGGCCCTTGAATCCCAGCACAGGGCAGTGGGTTAAGGATCCAATGTTGCTGCAGCTCTGGCTCAGATTTTATCGTTGGCCCGGAAACTACCCTATGCCATTAAAAAAAAAAAAAAACCTATTAGAAATAGAGCTGGGAGTTCCCATTGTGGCTCATCGGAAATGAACCCAACTAGTATCCGTGAGCTATGGTGGGTGAACAGACGCAACTTGGATCTAGCATTGCAGTGGCTATGGTGTAGGCCAGCAGCTGCAACTCGATTCCACCCCTAGCCTGGGAATTTCCGTATGCCACAGGTATGGCCCTGAAATTAAAAAAAAAGAAAAAAGAAATAGAGCTGATAGCATGTAAATATTCTGAATAAGATCTATTTTAAAAGGAAGAGTATATTACTGTGATGCATTACAATATGTTAGTTTCTTTTTTCTAGTCATCCTTTTAAATGACCTTACTTAGAAAACTTCCTTTGCTGTCACAAGAAGTGTGAAAGGAAACTGTCTTATTTTAGTTTGTGATTTTTCTAAACATTTATCCTTTTGTGGATTATTATTAGAGTACATGGATTTCTCTTCTGTTTGTCATTGCAGCCACTGTATGATGCCGCTTACCTTACAATGTACAATATTTGCTTCACATCCCTGCCCATCCTGGCCTACAGTCTATTGGAACAGCACATCAACATTGACACTCTGACCTCAGATCCCCGATTGTATATGTAAGTTGAACATTGGTAAGGTAAAACCTGCTCCGACTTTCAAAGTTGTGGATTTCATTTGATCTGCAGGAAGGACACGGAACTTCCCTCCTGGTTTAATCACCACATTCTGTTCTGAATTTTTAGCTGTTTAAACCAGATCATCCAACTGGAAAATGACATGTTTCTTAAGTGTATGTCCTGTACTTGAGTACATGTGAATTATTTAGTTCAAAATCGGCAGTTCCTAAAACTTGGCCTACGTTGTCATAGAGTCCTGGAATCTTAGATGAAGACAATATTTTATCTACCCCACCCTCCCACCCCCCAAAAAAGGCCACATAAAGATCTTCAGCAGTTGAAAATATTGACTCCTACCTGTAATAGATTGAACTGATGGTGTTCTGTTAGGCTTTCTCTTGTAAACTGCACCTGAAACATAGCCTACCTACTTTGTTAGCCCCATTCTTAAAATGGCATGGTTAAAACAATCAGCTCATGAAGTCATTATATTCATTTTGTGTTAGTTGGAAATAGATGCCTTTCTCTATGGATGGGTGACTTGGCACTAGCCCCAGTTGCTTAACATATGATTAAATTGGATTTTTATAAGTTAAGCCTACAGCTAAGGATAAAGATGTTAATTTACAATAGATTGTAAGCATTGCTAAATAGTGGATAACAAATACAATAGAGAGACTTGGGTGTGGTTCATTTGTGTGAAATGTAGGTGCAGAAATAAAAAGATGTCTTGGGAGTTCCCGCTGTGATGCGGTGACTTAAGAATCCTATTGCAGTGGCTTGGGTCACTGCAGAGGTCCGGGTTTGATCTCTGGCCTGGCAGGATGGGTTAAAGGGTCCAGCATTGCCGCAGCTCAGAGTCAGTCCCTCCACATGCTGCTGGTACAGCCATTTAAAAGAAAAAATAAAGAAAGAAAAGGAAGGAAGGAAGGGAGAAAGAAAGAAAGAAAAGGATGTCTTTAACTACTGTGACTTAGAAAACTCAAATTTAGGAATTGTTGGACCTAACCAGGTTTGTAAAATCTGTTATCATCTTAAAGGTATTATGAAAAATTTAAAACATGCACAGAAGTAGTAAAAATGCTATTAATATAGTGAACTTCCCTGTCCTCACCACTCAGCTTCAGCAGTTATCAACTCAGGGCCAGTCTTGCTTCATTAATAACCCTATCTTCTTTATCAAGGACTTATTTTGAAGCAAATAGCGAGTTATTTTAGCATGTATCTCTTAGAGATAAGAACTTTTAAAAATAAAAGTACCCTGTCATACCGAAAAATTTTAACAAGTCCACAATATCATCAAATATGTAGTCAGTGCAGAAATTTTTCCAGTTGACTAATTTCTTCTTTTTCTTTGCTGTGTGTGTGTGTGTGTGTGTGGCCATTCCTGTGGTACGCAGAAGTTCCCAGGCCAGGGATCCAACCCAGGCCACAGCACTGACAGTGCAGGATCCTAACCCACTAGCCCTCCAGGGAACTCCTTAACTCATTTCTTTTTAAAGCATGCTTGTCTGAAACATTATATAAGGCCCATACGTTGCAGTTGGGTCGATAGGCTTCTTGAGTCTCTCTTAATCTGCAGGTTAACTTGGCAATTTATTTGTTAATGAAATTGGATCATTTATCTTACAGAGTTTCCCCTGTTCTAGAGTTTGTTAATTGCCTCCTCATATCGTTATCATGTTCTACTTTCCCCTAAATCAGGGGAATCATGATAACCCTGGTAGAAATCTTTCAGAGCTTCGGTTCCCACAGGCCCTTTTTTTTCTTCTTCTCTTTTTAGGGCCACATCTGCAGTATATGAAGTTCCTAGACTAGGGGTTGAATTGGAGCTGCAGCTGCCAGCCTACACCACAGCCACAGCAATGCCAGATCCTTAACGCACTGAGCGAGGCCAGGGATCAAACCCACATCCTCACAGAGATAACATCAGGTCCTTAACCCACTGATCCACAACGGGAACTCCTCCCCTACACAGTCTTTTTTTTAAAATGAGGACCCAGGGCCGGGAAATGACTTGCCTAAGAACTCATGGTATGATGCAAGGCCAGAGCAAGGTCACATTTCGGTCCTCCTGATAACCAGCCACTGCTCTTTTCCACAGGCTGGTGGTTTTCAAATACTGAGCAGCAATACTCTGTAATCAGACAGCAACTCAAGTGCATCCTGGTAGCGCAGCTACTCTGGGTGAAGTTGGGTTTGGAGGCAGTGAGCAGAATCCCTCCCATTCAATCCCACCAAGAGTTCAAGCTTAATCACCTGCGCTCTGATCCCAGCTCTGCCACTTTAGTACATGGCCTTGCTCAGATTACTTGACTGAGATGTGCGTCAGTTTGGTCTTTAGTAATAGTAGATCTAATTACAGTGTATTTGTGAGGATTAAATGAGTGACTACATGCAAAAGAACTTAAAATGGTGCCTGGCACGTAGTAAATTTTCAATAGATGGTAGCTATTACTCTTATTATTCTAACACCCTTAACATAACTTCAGGGCTGTGCTGACCACTTTGATACATTAAGAATGTTGAATGGAGTTCCCATTGTGGCTCACAGGGTTAAGAACCCAACACTGTCTCTGTGAGAATTCGGGTTTGATCCCTGGCCTGGCTCAGTGGGTTAAGGATCCAGCATTGCCTCAAGCTGTAGCATAGGTCACAGATGCGGCTTGGATCCAGTGTTGTTATGACTGTGGTATAGGCAGGGAGCTACAGCTCCAATTCGACCCCTAGCCTGGGAACTTACATACGCCGCAAGTGCAGCTATAAAAAAAAAAAAGATTGTTGACACTTGCAGCAAGCTCTTGATTGTACCCTTACAATCATTTGTAAGGGTATACATGGAGTTTTAGACTACTGCATGATTTTGCATAGAGCCACATCTGATGGAGAAATGAAAGCCATGGCATACCTGTCACTCAGTCCCCAAATGCAGCTTCCTGCCTGCCTGCTCTGATGAGACACTCCTCTCAGCCTGTCTCTGTGTTGTAGATTACTCTGTTACTGTGAGCATTCCTTTTTAAACATCAAGCCCCAGTCTTCATATATGGCTCTCTCTACATTTGTACCACTTAATATTACCTGTGGCATTGTGTAGCATATTATAGTTATCACCTTCAGGGACTTAGTGACTCAGGCATTTACCAAAAGTTTTCACTGAAATATGACATAAATGGATCTTTTCATATTTTTTAAGAGAAATTTGAAAAGTGAACTGTAGTTCTTTTCTAGAGGGAAGAGGCATAGTTTGTTTCTTCTGAAACTTGAAAAGGCAAAAAGGTCCTAGTACACCTGCTGTCCCCCATCAAATGGAGTGCTCAGGCCTATGCTGCTCGTCATCCACTCCCCCATCTTCATACTCTTTGGTGTTTTCCCTCACGTTGGCTGAGTTTACAACTGGCTCTATTCTGATTTTACAACAGGCTCGTCATTCATCTGAGTGCGGCTAGAAAGCCTCAGCTATAATTCAACATACCATGGCGCCCCTTCCTCCTTCCCACAGTGTGTAGTGTAAATCCAGTGACTAGCCAGAAAGACAGGAACAACTTGGGCCTCTGCCCCAGCCAGTGACTGTCAAAAGCCTCATTGGCTGGCAGTTGCTGGGCCCTCCTTGCAAGTTTCTTTAAAGGTGGTGCCTTCCCTGTGGCTCCCAGTTGCCCTGGGAACAGAATTTATTGGCTATGGTGAGGGCTTGTTTCTGGGAAACAGCTACTTCTTTCCCCCTGCATTTTTTCTGGGGTAAACAGGAGTATATCGCTCTATGCATCCCCCTACGTTTCTGATATTTGCATACACCTTGAAATCCTAGTAGGTGGAGTTCCCTTCGTGGCTCAGTGGTTAACAAATCCTACTAAGAACCATGAGGTTGCGGGTTCGATCCCTGGCCTTGCTCAGTGGGTTAAGGATCCGGCGTTGCCGTGAGCTGTGGTGTAGGTCGCAGACGCAGCTCGGATCCCGCGTTGCTGTGGCTGTGGTGAAGGCCAGCAGCTACAGCTCCTGTTAGACCCCTAGCCTGGGAACCTCCATATGCCCCGGGTATGGCTCTACATAAAAGGCAAAAAGACAAAAAAAAAAAGAAAAAAGAAATCCTAGTAGGCAAAAGTTGCTTAATTGCTATTTTTCAGGAAACCTCTCAACACTCCATACCTACTGAAGGAGGATCAGCTGTATTTACAAAGTCTTTCTTCTTCACTGCAGCCCAATGGCATTCTTGATAGTATAGGCAGAAGGCGTGCTATTTAGACTCCCTTTTTTTTCTTCCCCCAGGGCATGTGGAAGTCTCAGGTCAGGGATCCAGCCCTAACCACAGCAGTGACAATGCCAAATCCTTAACCACTAAGCCACCAGGGAATTCCTAGATACCTTTTGATGAATGTTAAGAATTTGAAAGAGAACCTAAAAGAATTCCATGCACAAACCCATCTTCTTTCTACAGCTCTGCTCCATTAGAACTGATAGCCTTCTTCAACATTCCGACTTGTACCCAGAAGACTACTATTTTTGAGATTTTTTAAACTTTGGATCTGTTCACCTGCCATTTATCAAAGTATGACTGTACAACTTCAAACATGTTATTTGACTTAATTTGAAAAATATAGGAGTTCCCGTTGTGGCTCGTCAGAAATGAATCTGACTAGTATCCATGAGGACACAGGTTCAATCCCTGGCCTTGCTCAGTGGGTTAAGGATCCAGTGTTGCTGTGATCTGTGTGGTAGGTCGCAGATGCGGCTGGGATCTGGCGTTGCTGTGGTTTAGGCCAGCTCCAATTCAACTCCTAGCTCCAATTCAACTCCATGTGCCGCGAGTACAGCTCTAAAAAAACAAATATATATATTTATAAAGGGCACTCAGACCTAAGAAAGGTTATTTTCACAGGAAGAAATCTTGATTAAAAGAAATATTTTAAGGAGTTCCCATTGTGGCTCAGCGGTAACAAACCTGACTAGTATCCATGAGGATGTGGGTTCGATCCCTGCCCTCAGTGGGTTAAGGATCCAGCTTTGCCGTGAGTTGTAGCGTAGATCACAGGTGCAGTTCAGATCCCTCGTTGTTGTGGCTGTGGCATAGGTCAGCGACTACAGCTCTGATTCGACTCCTTAGCCTGGGAACTTCCGTGTGCCACAGGTGCAGCCCTAAAAAGAAAAAAAAAATTTAATAATTGTGGTTGGAAAGCCATGGTAGCTTAGCTGAGAACATATGATTGAAAGTCAACTCAATCTAGGATTGTGTCCTAGCTCTGTCCGTTACTGAGTGAGTTCTGGTGTACTGGTGTACTAGCGGTTCCCAAATTTTACCTGGGCAATTTTTAAACTATTCTAGTGCCCGGGTTACACTTCGTGCCAGTTAAATCAAAGTGAGAGTGGGAGCCAGGTATCAATGTTTTAAAAAATCCTGTGGTGGTTCCACTGTGCATAAAGTTTGGGAATTATTATGGTACACCTTTTTGAGGCTCATTATTTAGAAATGGGAGTGGCACGAATACCTGTCTTATGTGTATAAAAATGGGCAATATAAAACTCTTAACCCACTTTCATTACTATATTGTAAGTACTTAATAAATGAGAGCTAATTATCATTGATAACGTTATTACTGTCAGTGGCCAGAATCTTAGAAGCACTTTGGCAGTTTACTCCAACACCTTAGACAGGAGGTGACTGCACAAAGACAGAGCTTCAGACTTTTACCAGAGCCTACCAGTCCCTCAGGGGTAACTCCGTCCATTTTAACAGGGTCAGACCATGTGTGCACCTATTTTTTTTCCCATTTCTCAATAGGAAAATTTCTGGCAATGCCATGCTACAGTTGGGCCCCTTCTTATATTGGACATTTCTGGCTGCATTCGAAGGAACAGTGTTCTTCTTTGGGACCTATTTTCTTTTTCAGACTTCATCTTTAGAAGACAATGCAAAGGTAAAAAAATATATATATCATTACATCTTTTGGCATTAGAAGCATGACAACTTTTTTCTGTAGGTACTGGATCTGTCATAACACGTACTCTAGCTGTAATCGTGTTACAAACTGTTTTTCTAAAGGTATACTATTCAGTTCTGACAGTGTCCTTAGAACAGTGTTGAAGTAAGAAATCACTTCCTGCATGCCTGGCTAACTAGAGATCTTACGTGCAAACCTTTGGAAGTTTAATTTGGCTGTAATTTTTACTAGATAAGCAGAGTTCTTGGGACTTAAGCCTTTGGGCCCCATACTTTGATGTGAGCAAGGCTTTTCCTGTTTTAAAAGGAAAGTCTGGCCCCACTCAGTTCTTATTCATAGCGGCCTTCCATGCTTAGAGTTGAAGGGCATAACTGCCATATGTTTGCAATATTAGGTCAGTATGTAGAGGGGGAATTCCCTTGTCTTCCTCCTTCCTTTACACATGGGAGTATAGTGTTTTCCAGAAAGGCTTCACTGATCCTGCCAGTGCCCTCCCAGCAAGTGTCTACACAGGTCAGCACCTGCATTGGGGTGGTTTTGCCCTGGCTGTGCTCTAGGAGAGAATTGCTGATGGGGTGAGGTCTTCCGGCAGCCACTCCGTGGAAAATCAAACCTACCACCTTGCATGCTGCTTTCACTAGGTTATTTGCTATTTCTGGGCTTCCTTTTTAATGGTCACTCCTTCTTTATAGTCATAATGTGAAGCAAAGCTAAGGTTCAAAAAGACTTTACTAAGTACAATGACTGTGTCTAAAACCTAGACACTCAGCATCTATTACAGAAGTGATAGGCTCAGTGAATCTGAATGATACTTGAAAATTAGGTACTGAACTTAAAACTTCTCTAATTTGGACTAACAGAAACTGGTTTAATATGAATTCATTAAAATTATGAATCACTGAGTAACTGTTAAGGAAAGCCAGGTCTGTACTTTAGCACATGTAGCATTTGCCAGGGAGAATGCCTGCTAAATCTCTGCGTGTCCTTGGGCCAGTCGCTTCAGTTTTCCAAGTCAGCTTTCCCCAACAGTAAGAAGAGATTAGATTTTATGATTTCTCAGGTCCCTTCAGCTTTATGACTGATTCTGTAACTTCCCACTTTTTATTTTATATTTATTTGGCACATGAATTGTAGGGAGCTTACTGTACTCTCCTGCAATCCTGTTGACATGGTTCATTTGCTCAGCAAACTCTACTGGTGGTGCATGGGGAGCCTCAACTCAGCCTGTGTCCAGTTCATCACCCATTTTGAGTTCATGAAGTCCAAGTTAATTAGATTTTATTGTATATGTTTACTATAAGAATTACTGTTAGCAATTAAACATAATACCATGTATGATTTGATCAAATCCTTTTTTTGTTTTTATTTTTTAAAAACCTTTTACATTTCATTTTCTGTTTTAATGTTATGCATTCAGATCTTGACAGCGTTTGGTAAGCATATGTGCCATTCATTGCCATCGTTTGGCTTTATACATGGTATCTGCTTTTCTTTGATGTGCACATGCTGACAACTCTAATATTTACAGCCAAAACATTAGGCTCTATTTTATTTTTTTGTTGTTGAAGTATAACTGACATATAACACATTGGTTTCAGGTATATAACATAATGATTTGATATTTGTATTACTGAATAATCACCACAATAAGTCTAGTTACCTTCTGTCATCATATACTCTATTTTTAAACTGTGAGTCCATTTGTCTGCAAGTTCGTCCTTATTTGAGACCTTTAGATCTATATTATATCAAACTCTTTAGAGACATGAGTCATCCAAATGAGTTGTTCTGATGATTATTACTGTTAATGGAATAGGGTTTTTTTCTGCCTGTATCACACCAGTGATATGCTACATGGAATCATGAAAATAAACTCTACCAACCACATATGTGGTGTACCTATCCGAGAAAATTTAGGGTCACAGTAAAACCCAGCATTTTGACCTGATCTTTTGAGCAGAAATTTCCCTAAACAATTTATACAAAAATCTTTGTCAGTTACACACAAGGTTAATAAACTTTTATTTCTATTATTTTTATTATTTCTATTATTGTGTATTCATGGTATATGTAATTGTTGAATATTTTTCAGGTATATGGGAACTGGACTTTTGGAACCATTGTTTTTACAGTCTTAGTATTCACTGTAACTCTGAAGGTTAGATTTTTATTTATTCAAATACTTTTAATTTTAATTAACCATCTTTGTAATACTTTCTGGTCTTATACTAATAGGTCTTTTTTTCTTCTAATCTTGATTTTTATTTTGAATTGTTGTTCAAGTCTGAATGCTTACTAGAATTATGTGTGATATGGAGTTCCCTTCATGGCACAGTGGTTAATGAATCCGACTAGAAACCATGAAATTGCGGGTTCGATCCCTGGCCTCGCTCAGTGGGTTAAGGATCTGGCGTTGCCGTGAGCTGTGGTGTAGGTTGCAGACGCGGCTCGGATCCCGCATTGCTGTGGCTGTGGTGTAGGCCGGCAGCTACAGCTCCTGTTAGACCCCTAGCCTGGGAACCTCCATATGCCGCGGGTGCGGCCCTAGATAAGGCAAAAAGACAAAAACAAACAAACAAACAAAAATTATGTGTGATATTAGAGATTTGGACATTTGTATACTATTTGTGATCCATTTTTTCCAATATATTGTGTATTCTTTTTTTTTTTAAACTTATATACCATACTTACGTTGGAAAATTGTTCTTCTTTCCTGCTATTTTGAGACATTGATGATAAATGGTGCATAAACGGGCGTGGTATGTAAACGCGCTGTGAGTGTATGTATGTTTCCATGTTAAGTACATGAATATTTTTTAAAGTTATGTATCTATATATAACATATATTCTATATATACATGTATATATCTGTTTATATATCTCTTTAAGAATGCCAGTCCTTACAGGAATTTGGGTACTTAAGACTTAAAGAATAGTGATTTCCCGTCGTGGCTAAGTGGTTAACGAATCCAACTAGGAACCACGAGGTTGCGGGTTCTATCCCTGGCCTCGCTCATTGGGTTAAGGATCCAGCGTTGCCATGAGCTGTGGTGTAGGTTGCAGACGTGGCTCGGATCCCACCTTGCTGTGGCTGTGGCATAGCCTGGCGGCTACAGCTCCGATTCAGCCCCTAGCCTGGGAACCTCCATATGCCACAAGTTCGGCCCTAGAAAAGGCAAAAAGACCAAAAAAAAAAAAAGCTTAAAGATTATAGGTGTCCATGAATAAGATATGTGTGCCAAAGAGCTTGGTAATGATGACATTTTCTATAATATATTCATCACTGAAATTTACCCATATAGTGATTAAATTCGTAAGACTATACAGTAGTAACATAAGAAGGGCAGTTTTGGCAAAATCATCAGCATTAATGTGCAGACATGTAATAATGCTCTGTATTGAATACCACCCTTGAGGCTCATGAGTTGAGACTCCCTTGAAGGTATAATCAAATTATTTTGATTATACAAGTAATAAACACCTCACATGGGGTCCAGGAATGAGTATGTTTAAATGAATTCCGGTATGCCCAGTAATGAGAACGAGAATTCAGAAGTATAATTGACAAAAGACCGCTAATCATTTCCCCTTTGAATTTTTATCCCTGGTTCATTTCTCATACTGAATAGAACTAACATGTAGTAGTTATTCATCTAGTATTTCAGTAATATTTTAGGACTGCAAATGTTACAGTTCATCTCAGTTTAGCCACTTACTTGCTGGGTGTCCTAGGTGTCCTTGGGCAAGTGACCTCGTTTCTCTGTACTTCCATTTCCTCTTCTGTAAATGAAGATAAAAGTGCTACCCACCTCTCTTAAGGTTTTTTGTGAGAAGCCAGTCAACGAATACATGAAAAGCATTTAGAATGGTGTCTGGCACATAGAACATGCTCAGTACGATAGATGCTCACTGTTATGTTTCACAGGATCATGATTTGAAATGGAATCCTTCCCCTCTTTTTACCTCTGCCCTTGCGTGTGGCCCCAGGACCTCCAAGTGCCCTTCATAGTTAAAATTGGCCTTACTGCAGCATCTTTTACATATCCCTCAAGAGCCAGCCACTCCCTCTTCTTTGCATAGGTAGTATTTTGGCATTTTCCCTAGCAGCAAACTGGTGAGGGTGCAAGACTGGGCTACCTTAACAATGTTATCAGTATCCTGTTTATGAATGAGCAACAACTATTAGCAGAGAGTTGAGGAGAAGGGCGTCACAGCAAGTAACAAAACTGAGACCACCTCCTCTTGAAGAAGTAAATGCCCTGGGTGGTAAGCCGTGTGGCCCAGAACTTTTAAGCAAACAGAGCGGACCATACTTTCTGTTTTTGCATTGCATTGGAAAATCACAGGCGCCACAATCTGAAGAAGCGGCCAGTCCTGGAAGAAGCATGAAGGGATTAAAATCTAAAGCAACTGGAAAATGTCGTCAATTTAATGGAATAGATAAGGGTTTTACAGTTGAAAGGCACAGTGCATAGACCCATTGATCCATGGCTTCCTGATGCCTGATTTGGAGAGCTAGTAGCCTTTGCATTTAGTAACCCCCATGTGTGTTGTGTTTGAGGTCTCACAACTCCTTTGTATAGTTTGTCTCCTCTTCCTAGCTACTCTCTCCCTCTCCTGCTTTTCAGTATAACTGCCTCCACCAGCTAGGCCTTCTCCTTTTGCCATCAGCTCCGTTACCACAAGCACTTGAGGACTTGGGGCTCCAGCCTCCTTTACTGTTATCTCATTCCTTGCCCTTCCTTTAGTAGGGAGGCATCTGCAACCACATACTTCCTTGACCTCACCTCCATGCGTGTATCTAGAGTCTAAATGCCTTAGGGCACAATTCTGAAAAGTCTGGGTTCAGTTCTTCTAGTTCCACTCTGTTCCGATTGCCTGGCCCAGGCTAAATCCTCCTACAGGTATCATATTGTGTGTAAGTTATCAAATACCATAGGATGCCTGTTATAGTTTGGATCCATCATGGATTCTCTTGTGTTATCTTTCCAGCTCGCCTTGGATACTCGTTTCTGGACATGGATAAACCACTTTGTGATTTGGGGTTCTTTAGCCTTTTATGTGTTTTTCTCATTCTTCTGGGGAGGAATTATATGGTAAGCAACTGTACATGTATAATATGTAAATAACAAGCTATATGTACTTGCATTGTATATGCAAACATTAATTATACTTTTAAAGTTTAGATTATATGAGGTGGCAAGTCTTCAATATTAATAGTCTAGAAGGTACTTCCAGCTAATAATGCTACTTAATTTCAGGTGATATTTCAAATGCAAGTCTGTAGACTGAACGAGTTATTCAAAAGACCTCCCTTCCAGTAGCCCCTGTCCAAACCTTTCAGCTTAAAGGTGTGTAAACATCTCTCTGTGAAGTGAAACTAGTTTTTAGCATGACCTCCCAGACGATTTCCAGTGGAACACTCATCCTGTGAAGTCACTGCCAGTAGATACATTATTATCCATGTAGACGCTCTTCTCTTTATGGTATATTACTCTCATTCTTGTCGCTTACAGATGTGCTCAAGATATAGAATGTAGATCTGTTAATATTCAGAGGGTTAAATCTTTTTTTTTTTTTTCTGTCTGTTTTGGGCCGCACCTGCGGCATATGGAAGTTCCTGGGCTAGGGGTCGAACTGTAGCTGCCAGCCTACACCACAGCCACACCAGATCTGAGCCATGTCTGCAGCATAGGCCGCAGCTTACAGAAGTGCTGGATCCTTAACCCACTGAGCAAGGCCAGGGATCGCACCTGCCTCCTCATGGATACTAGTCAGGTTTGTTACCACTGAGCCACAATACGAACTCCAGGGGGCTATATCTTGAAATCACCATCCCATTGTTTTGGGTGAGGTAAAGGTAGACTACAGCTTGGACTTAAAAGTTCATTCAGTTCATCCAGGAGTTCCCGTCGCGGCTCAGTGGTTAACGAACCCGACTAGTATCCACGAGGATGCGGGTTTGATCTCTGGCATGACTCAGTGGGTTAAGGATCTGGCGTTGCCGTGAGCTGTGGTGCAGGTCGCAGGTGTGGCTCGGATCCTGCATTGCTGTGGCTGTGGTGTAGGCCAGTGGCTACAGGTCCAATTCAGCCCCTAGCGTAGGAACCCCCATATGCTGTGAGTGTGGCCCTAAAAAAACGAAAAGACCAAAAAAAAAGTTCATTCAGTTCATCTTGATTCAGTAGGTGTTTATTCAGAATACATTTTGTATGAGCCACTCTGGGGGATACAGAAATGAATAGACTGTACCCCTGCCTCAAGGAAATTAGAGTCCAGTGAGGAATACATAAGCTATGGAAGAAACTTTTACTGTTTTAGAAAGCTTTTTTAAATAAAAGCCTCAAGAAATAAAAATATGGGACTTCCCTGGTAGCCTAGCTGTTAAGAACTTGGCATTGCCACTGCTGTGGCGAGGGTTTGATCTCTGGCCCGGGAACTTCCACATGCCGCGGGCATGGCCAAAAAAAAGAAAAAGAAAAAAAAATACATGAGAAGCCTAATCACTTACAGAAATAGCAGTTCTAAAAAGTTTAATTACAACATTTATTTGACACCTACATGAGTAATTATTGAAGCAATGAAGCTGAAGGAAGCCTCTGTTTTCTTTAATCATATACAAATGAATCAAAGTTTATTTAACCAAATGTAATACACGATTGTAGGTCTGCCTACAGTACCGTCATTCTGTAGAGGAATCTGTATAATAAGCATCTGAACTAAATATGCAAAATTTCCACAAGAATGAAATGCTTCTAGCGAGCTAAACAAGTTTCTCATTCTTTCCATATTATTCCTTATTGATTAAAATGAATCCTTTAAATGATTTAAGATGTCACACCTGTTTCTGTTCATTAGAGATGTTTACTAAAAACTAAATGTTACTAAATCTGTTTCATTTTGTTGCCTGTAGTGCTGTCCTTAAGTAGACCTGTCTGAGTTTAACTACTACATGAATATTAAATTTATATTATAGGGGAGTTCCTGTCGTGGCACAGTGGTTAACGAATCCGACTAGGAACCATGAGGTTGCGGGTTCGATCCCTGGCCTTGCTTAGTGGGTTAAGGATCTGGCGTTGCCGTGAGCTGTGGTGTAGGTCGCAGACGTGGCTCGGATCCCGTGTTGCTATGGCTCCGGCGTAGGCCAGTGGCTATAGCTCCGATTAGACCCCTAGCTTGGGAACCTCCACATGCCGCGGGTGCGGCCCTAAAATGACAAAAGGCAAAAAAAAAAAAAAAATTATATTATAGGGAGTTCCCATTGTGGCACATAAGAAACAAATCCAGCTAGTATCCATGAGGATGTAGGTTTGATCCCTGGCCTCACTCAGTGGGTCAAGGATCTGGCGTTGCTGTGAGCTGTGGTATAGGTCACAGATGTGGCTCGGATCCCGAGTTGCTGTGGTTGTGGCATAGGCCGGCAGCTGTAGCTCTGATTCAACCCCTAGCCTGGGAACTTATGTGTGCTGCAGGTGTGACTCTAAAAAGCAAGGGGGGAAAAAAAAGCAAACAAACAAAATAAAATGTATATTATAAAGCAGCCAGCAAAATCTGAGTAGAAACTGTAAAACTTCAGCTGAATACTGGTTACAGCTAGTATCTCTGGACACGTTCAACCTTGAGCCATTGTGACACCCCTTTTTGGAGATGGGCAGTGAAAGTGATGATTTCTGAGCCCCAAGCCCAATTCAGGAATAGTATATTTTGTTTTTTACTGCTCCCCTGAAGAAATCCAAAATGCCATTAAAGTCGAAAAGAAAAAAATTTGACCTTTTAATCAGAGAATACTTTGGGTGCTGTGCAAAGGAATACCGAATGACTAGCTGACTGCTGGACCCTTATTATGACTCAGTTAACTGCCTAGAAAATTGGGTGAATTTCCAAGTTATAGTGAGGATAGAGCTCTGTAGAAAACTTTTCTTTATGGTAGGAACCCTGGAAAACTTGTTTAGCCCAGACCTCATAAGTTTCTCTACCTCACTTTTCTGCTCACAATCTAGCCCACAAGTATTCCACAGTCCACTCTTCGCGTATGTAGAGCCACAAGCTTGATTTTATCATGTTACATGAAGGTGCACAAACATCAATTTTGAAATGAGAAACCGGATTCTCTTCAGTAAGCTCTATTTGTGATCTACTAAATGGGACCAACCACTTAGCTACCTAAGGCTCCTAATCCAAGGACAGTGTGATATGTGCCCTGACCTTGAGCAGCCGCGTTGCACTTTCTCCCCGTCAGCTTCAGACAACATTTAACTAGTCTAGTGAGGGTCTCTGGTTCAGCCCAGGCAGGGAAGGGACACTGGCTGCCCTTCTTAGTGACCCCCTAAGTTCAGTGGATGGCTAAACCACGCAGAATGAGGTGTCCTCTGGGATTTCTGGACTCCAAGGCTTCGTGTGCCATTAGCAGTTTCCTCTGTCAGCCTGCTTGGCACACACTGGTACTCAGTATATATGTATTTGTGGATGGGGGTGCTAGCTTCCTCCCATTTGAGAGCGAAAAGCTCTACAGTCCTTGTTATATTTACATAAGGGTTTTGGGGGGAGGGTTATTATAAAAATCTCTTAAATTTCTGAATGTAGAGCACATATCCATCCTTATTAATAGAAGTAAAATATTTGTTAGCATGTAAATTAATTATTATTTCTCTTGAATATCTGTGAAGCTTCAGCATTTTCTAATGCAAATAAGTATTCTCTAGTTGGCAGCTTTTAAAGTTGATCGCTTAGTTCTGTTTTCAAGTCAAATGCATTTTATTGTGTTTTTTCCCCTTTACTTTATCATTCCTTTTCTTTCCAGACATTCTGTAAATGAAAGCTGTTTACTACTTTTGGGTTATTCTAAAGAAAATTATTTTTATTAATGTGCATAATGAGGATGCCTTTTAAATACAAAAAAGAGAGTTTCAGTTACACTTTCTCACATAACAGGAACTGATTTTATGTTATGTATTTTCTTTCCACTCTAGGCCTTTTCTCAAACAACAGAGAATGTATTTCGTATTTGCTCAAATGCTGTCTTCTGTATCCACATGGCTGGCCATAGTTCTTCTAATATTTATCAGCCTTTTCCCTGAGATTCTTCTGATAGTATTAAAGAATGTAAGAAGAAGAAGTGCCAGGGTAAGAACTAAGCTTATGTTGTAACCTGATTTTTGGAAGGGGCTACAATATCTGCCGTGAACTAAAAATTTTATTTAGAGAATTGCATTAGTTACAGCATGTTAAACCCCTCCTTACAGGTTCATCACTTAATTTCCTCTTCTGCATAAAAAGTATAATAAAAACTTCGTTATCCAATGCAGGTGGTAAGTAGATTCCTTAACAGTGTTCTATGTGACCTTTAGCAATCCATATGGAGTATCTCATATGCTCCATATGGAATTTTAAATGGAGAAAATGATTTCTTTCTTTTTTAATTTTTAGCCTAGAATTTTCACACTGGGAATTTCCACACCAACATTCCAGCTTTAACCTTAGACATTCTCCTGTGGATTGTTTGCAGATTTTTTTTTTCAGTTGATACCCCAATTTGCCTCTTTCAAACCTTTCCCCTTCCTTTAATTATAGTGCTGCTTAATCTCTGTGTTGCTTCTAGCCCTGTCTGTCCAGCAGTATATTTGAACCAAAGAGAATTCCCTGGATGTGGTTTCTACATCCTTCCCCTCTTGAACACACTTGTAAAAAACTCAAGATTGTCTTATGAGTGTGTTTTTATTTCTGCTGCTTACATTATAAATTTTTTTTGCGGGAATGAGAAATTATTACCCTCTGTCAGCCTAATCTCTTGGCCCTGCATTGTCTGGTATCTTTTGAACCTTTCTGAAAGAGCTTTTAAACTGAAAGAGCTTTTTTTAAACTGGAAAATAAAACTTCTGGCAGATTTTGACCAACAGGTTAATTAAATATGTCATATTCCTGCCAACACTAGCTCATTTTGCTAAACACAACCCTGTTTCTATCATATTGATACCAACTAGATCGTGTAGCCCCTCCAAGACAATATTTTCAAGTAGTCCAATTAAGTCTAATTGATCAAATTTGCCAACTGGTTTAGCCACAAAACTGATTTGTCTTGATTTTTTTTCCCCACGTTGATAGAGTCCGGCAGTTGGCATCATGCAGACATAGGAAGCTAAAATAAGTTGGAAAAGCTTCCATGATTAGATGTATAAAACAGGAGTTTCATGATAAAAGTCAGTATCAGTCCCAGTCAAAGGCAATAGATTTTCAGTGGCATAAATAATATTGATTGTTCATATAAAGGCCAATCAGTGTATAGTTGGGTGGTCAGAACCGGCCTTAGCTCTCTGCATGCCTTATGGGTGGAACTGGACACAATAACATTAACCTAACTAAGATCACCTTAATCTCTCTCTAATCCTTCCAGTAGACCGCCCAGTAACTCCCTCCAGCCTGGTGTTTAGTCTTAGAATGGGAAAGTGGCATTTACTTTCCTGATTATACTTTAATACCAGTTGAACAGGGGTAAACCAGGTTACTCCCAGAATGACTTAAGTGGCAATTTGCATGAAGCCAAAAAAAAAAGATGTCATAGTAGTATTTTGGTGCCTTATCATACTGGGAATTTGTCTAGGAAGGATCGTTGAAATGCTCTTTTATTCTCCTTATTTGAGAATACACCTTGAGGAGCTCCTTGATGTTTTTCTTATGTGGGGTAATGGAGTTCATGCAAAAGAATAGCTCTCACCTTCCCAGCTTCATGCTCTGAAGATACAAAAATCTCAGAGATCAAAACCTTCAAACATCATCTTATCCTCTTCTTTAGGCCCTTTAAAAAAGAAATTAGACACTGGCTGGAGGTGACTTGTGTTAAATGGCCAGTAAATATTTTAAATGTATTAAGTGTTTTTATATAAGTCAGATGGCCATTAAATGGAGGAATGCTAAAGGGAGTCCCAGATGAAGATTTAGAACATTTTCTTTCCATGCAAACAGCAGATTCTGAACTTAGCATGGATTTCTAAGCCCTTTTTACTTAGCAGTGTAGAATGTTTCCAGGGTTCATCATGAAATTTGTTTGCCATGGATTATGGCCATGATAGTAGGAATTCCAGTGTCTGTGCTGTAGCTTGGCATGCTGATATGCTAGAACAACCGGGAGAATTTCCATAGTCACCTTCATTCATTCAGTCATTCATTCGTTTATTCCTATCCTCATTGAACCGGTGAATATGTGTTGAACCACCTGCTGATGAACATCTCTCTTTACATCCAAAGTCTGAAAAGCTAAATGGTTTTTCAGACTCTGTGGGATTTTGAGACTTGCAGATTTGCCGATGAGACAAAACATGGTGGGCACTCAGCAGCACTGCCTTTTTTTTTCCCCCTGGTGAATAAATGCAAGAGCAAAGTAGCCCATATGAATGCATAAAGGCCAGACGAAACATGGCAGCCATGACTGCTCTGCTACGTCACATCTATTTACATAAAGCTCTGTTTGGCCATATCAAAGAGGCAGAGGCCGGAGTTCCCATTGTGGCTCAGTGGTTAACGAATCCGACTAGGAACCATGAGGTTGCGGGTTCGATCCCTGGCCTTGCTCAGTGGGTTAAGGATCTGGCATTGCCGTGAACTGTGGTGTAGGTTGCAGACGCGGCTCGGATCCCGCGTTGCTGTGGCTATGGCACCGGCCGGCAGCTACAGCTCCTGTTAGACCCCTAGCCTGGGAACCTCCATATGCCACCAGTGCGGCCCTAGATAAGGCAAAAAAAAAAAAAAAAAAAAAGGCAGAGGCCTCTTCTAAGATAAAGAAGAAAGAGTATTATGAAATGACCAGCAGTCTGGGTGACTTCCTGCTTTGTTAAGTTATCCCTTGCTAAGGTGTAGGCCTCATTTTAAAGAGAGGCAAAGAGGTTCTTTTACACTGGGTCAGCCTCATACCTGACAGGCTCCCTAATGGGGTAAAGTGTGTGTCCCTACCTAGAGATGGAAGATCCCCTTGACTTAAACCAGCATAAGCATCGGAATCCCTTGTACCTGTGACAGGTAGACTGCCAGCCCTGTCCTCAAGTGGGTTTTGGCAGCTGCTTTTTAAGGGAGCTCAGCAGTGAGTAGAGAAAATGTCTCTAAGGCATTGGAGAAAGAAGCCAAGCCATTTACATGTAACAATTATGGAAGCAGCCTTCTTTTGAATTTTACTCAGTTCCGCACACACTGCCCAGGGTTTCATTGTAAGTTAGCTGCTCTGACTTATAGGGATGAATTAGAAAGTAGCTCCCACTCACAAGGAGCTCTCACTCTAGTTGAGTTAGAAAGGGGGTTTATTTGGAACACTTCTATATGCAAGTATAAACAGAATAGTAGACTCAATAATAGGGCTTGTAACACAGCTGAGCTATTTCAAGAACCAAGTCACTACCTCCTGAGGCCTCCAGTAAAAAGGCTGGTATGGCAGCCTCCACCGCAGCTGAGTTCTGTCATGATATTAGCATTATAAAGGATTCAGCTTCGGAAAAAAGGTTCTTTCAGTTGTTTGACACAGGGGTGAATATATTTTCACACCTTTACTTGCAGCAATGTTGTTAATTTTTGAGCTAAAATCCCATCACTAAGCATCATAGCACTTTTCTTTAGCTTATAAATTGACAAAGCCACATTTCTGACAAGTGTATGATGAAACTGTCATTGAGCACTGAACAGTGGAACAGCAGATGACACTTCAAAGGAAGTTTAAAAGTTGAGGATTTCAAAGAGCTGTGTCCCTTCTTAGCAGCTGGGCTGTCTGTTAAGCAATGAAATATACCTGGCCCTTCTGGCCGACTAGTAAATACCAGTTCCTATTTCCAGTGGAGGAGTTTTCCACATATCTTTTTGTAAAGTTTTCCCATGTAATCCAACACCATCAAAAGGAGGCTTGACTGTGCCTACTAAGCAAATAGGAGCACTGTAATCTGATGGGAACGGACCCAGCAACATGCCCATACCTCACAAGTGATGTTTACACAAACAAGAGAAAACATTCCATTACGTAGCTTGCTTTTTCCAAGTAGAAGACAGGAAAAGGAAGAATGTCAGCTATCTGAGCAAAATTCCTAAAGAAAGCACTTTGAAAATTTTGGAGAATACAGTTTATCCTTATAATAATAATGGCAGCAATGATGATGATGGTTGTAATCCTGACAGTGTTATATACAGCTATGGGTGCTCTAAGGGTAAGAGCTGTGATCTGGATTAGACAAAAATAAAGTTGAATCCTAACATCGTGGCTGTTGAGATGGACCTTTATGCATTGGCCTCTTTGACCAACTGCTAATTGAGCCAGTGTCAAAGCTCTCTAGATAACTGCAAAGGAATGTGGAAATTTCAGACTGCTTTAGTTCATTATCTCCCATCCTTCCCACCCTCTCCCAACCAGTTGCTATAGCTATATCGATTTTTTATTGCTTTACTCTTTCTATGCTCTCTACTGCTTTCTATACTTTCAATATTTCTTTTGTTATCCTTTATAAAAGTAACCTATTAATCCCTAAAATTTCTCCTTCATTGAAATATTTTTATCTCTAACAGTTGGATGCAGGTTTTGGAGCGCACCAAAATGTGCTTCAATCACAGTCTTAAGTAGATGGACGGGCTTGTATTTTAAACACAGAGTGGGGGATTTGGTATGTTAATCTTGTTGCAAGGTTTTTGCACATGAAATAGAAGACAAAGCAATTTAAGATTTTTTTCCTCAGGAACTAGATATTTATTTCTCTAGCTTTATCAATTGGTAATTTGCATGTTACCAACATGTCACCAACTTTAAGGTAAAATATGAACAGAAAAAAAATGTAGTTATATTAAAACATGTGAATAAATCGAAGTATTTGCCTTTAGAAGTATAATTGTTTGTGGATGCTACTAGATATATGTGTTACTCTAGCTGGTTTCTTTTGTTAAACGTATTTCCATTACTCAATAACTAGATAATATGGGTAATGTTGAATAGCAGAATCATGACACTCATGCCCATAGTTGACCAGTCATCTTCTGTTTTGCTTGAGGAATACCAAAACCAAGTCTGTACATTAGCTTGTAACTTGAGGCACAGAAGAAGGAAAAAAAAAAGTAACCTCTTAGGTTTTTTAATTAAACTTTAAGTTATCAATTTTTACTTTTTCTAAAATGTTTTAAAAGAAAATTTCATGGCTCCTGGAGTTCCCATCGTGGCGCAGCTTAAACTAATCTGACTAGGAACCATGAGGTTGCGGGTTCGATCCCTGGCCTTGCTCAGTGGGTTGAGGATCCAGCGTTGTCGTGAGCTGTGGTATAGGTCGCAGACGCGGCTGGGATCTGGCATTGCTGTGGCTGTGGCGCAGGCCGGCAGCTGCAGCTCCTGTTAGACCCCTAGCCTGGGAACCTCCATATGCCGCGGGTGCAGCCCTAAAAAGACAAAAAAAAAAAAAAAAAGGGAAATTTCATAGCTCTTCAGGCAACGCTTTTTAAAGCGTCTCTATGGGGGAAGGGGGGAACCCATCAAATTATGTTAGAAGAGAGGAAGTTAAGCGCTGGTCCAGAGGTAAATGTTACTGAAGTGTGGTTTCACCAACTGTTTTTCCATTATGTTAGTTTTGATTAGGTTTTTAACTGAATCTGCCCCAGGGCCATCAGTCCCTTCCGTACAATAGGGTAGGGGAGATAGTTACATCGGATTAGAGTGATAATGGACCCTGAATATAGCTCTTTGACCAGTGGATATTTTGAACAATGTAAGTTAGTGTATTAATGATTAGAGATGAGCTTTATTTCAAGAGAATCATAATTTTATTTTATTCAAAAGAGCCAATTTTCCCATTAACAAAAGAATTTTTAATTGATATACAGAGAAATAGTAGTTTGCTCAAATAATAGACTATTCCAACTACTAACTCTCCTTTACTTCAGAAAGTAACGTCTTCAAAACTAACATGTCATTTCGACTTCGAATTCTCAGGGTTTCTTCTTAAATGTCTTACATTTCAGAGAATATTTACTTTTTTTTCTTTTTGGTTTCTGCATTTCTCTTTTTTCTACTGCAATTTTCCACCTTTTGTGCAATTGTGAACAAGGTAACGAAACGCCTCCCTTCCTCAGGAACATCTACTATCTTCATGCTTTCTCAAACTTCCAGCAATCACAGTTTCTCTTGGAGTGAATAAGGTGATTTCCTTTCTTAATGTACCAACTTGCTTGCATACTCATTTGCTTGACACCATTTTCTGATTCTTTATGAAAAATTCTCATGGCTCATCTTTGTATCTTCTATTGATACTTAAGAGTATTTTATCGTTTTCCTTTAATCATTTGTTCACCTTCTCAAATTGTCACACTGGAGAGGAAGTGGTTTTCAAAACTTGAACCATAGGTCTGTAGTCCTATTGATTCCTGGTATGCAGTAGAAGCCACAACATGTTAGAGCTAGTCTTTTCCCTAAGACAGAAATGTTTTGCACGAATTTCTCTTTGTTCAGTACACTTAACAGTACCGGCACAACTCTCAGAGGTGTTCACCAAAAGGATGGTAAGCTTGACTAATCAAACCATATTGACTCATCTACCACATAACTTACCAGTGTCATTTCAGAAACCCAAGTTTGCCACGTACTGCTAATGTCTGTATTCTTCTACCATGAAAACAATTCAACCCAAGTCGGAGACTTTCTTAGGTCTTTAAATGTATTCATTTAAATGTCATGCATTTGCTATAGTGTATTCATTTGTACTTTTGGCCAGAATAGTAGTCTATAGGAAATGATTTTTTTTTCTTCCTACATTTTTATCACCAGGTAGGTTAACCAATCTTCAAATGCTTTAAGTATCTTTACCTCACTATTACAGAGAAATCTGAGCTGTAAAAAGGCATCTGACTCATTATCCACCAGACCTTCAGTCAGACCTCTTCTTTTACGAACATTCTCAGACGAATCTAATGTATTGTAACAGGTACCTAGTGTTAAACAAGCGGGCTGGCTTTAAAGAAACAGATTAACAGCATTATAAAGAAAAAAATGAAAATATCACTCTCTAAATTTTCTCTGCTGTTGGTGTGGTGAACTTTATACTATTCTTTGCAAAAATATAAAGATGCATTACTTGGAATATGGGGAAATACATATTTTAAATTTGCTAAGACCCCAAATAAAATTTTAGGCATTTTCCAGAGCTAAAGGGTAAGAGAATATATTTAATCTGTAAGGCGCATGTTGTCATGGCATCATGTGAAACGCTCATTAATGTGATTTTGATTTTAAAAGATCATTTGGAAAATTGAAAATAAATATTCCAAAATTGCATCTGTATAATATCGAGTCAGTTTAGCATTGCATGTTCTTTTGGGAATTATGTGAAAATGATTCAACGTGTTTGTACCTTCATGTGATGTGTCTGTGTTTGCAGGTATATACTTAATGTCTTTGTAAATGTCTGATCCCCAACTATGTGTTAGTGAATCAATCTACTCTAATTACTTTTTTTTACTGTCAAGTTTTATTCAAGTTAAATGTTTCATCTTTCAGAGGTAAAATCTTTCCTAGCCATTCAGGGGGATGTCATAATTATTGTTTCCAAAAGTGAGTAAATTCATTTTATAACATATTGTTTCATTTACCCAAGTAAATATATTTGGAAGGACTTGATGCCATGGGAGGCTTCTTTGAACTCAGAATGACTCCTTCTTGTGTATTTCCCACTGCAGGGGCCTCTGTCACCCCAGACCTTTTGCGGCCTTTTAATCCATTCACAGGAATTTAGAGTCATTCACGAATGACGTTTATAAGCCTGTCAGCTTGGAAACAACTCATACAGCTTAAGCCAGGGCAATCTTTCATTCACACATAAAAGTTAATGATCATCATGGATGAAATTGCAGGTCAGTTCACTTGTGATGCTAATAATTGTGAGTCCACCTCATAGGCCCAGTTTTTTCATCAGCTGTCAACGTCCCCACCCTCCAGCAAAGAATTTACAGTTGCGCTAATAGATTGAATCCGTTGGTCCTTCTATCCCCTACAGTTCATCAGTCTGCATCTGCAGTGCTATTTTGGAAGCCAACTCATTTTGGCTCGATCTACATCCTTTTACCCATCTGGAGTGACTCACCTGCTTATATTTTCCTTCAGTAATGATCTGCTTCCAAGTAGCCTTCAAAGTCTTTGATCATTTTGTCCCAGAGAGCCTTGTCCTAAGCTGTGTGGTGCATTTTAGCTATACTGTTTCCAGCTAATTTGTATCCCCCTGGATTGCTTTCCTTAGCTTGATCTGTGGTTTGGAGACTAGGCTGGGTAGCAGACACTGCTACTGCTTTTGGGCTCTCCAGGGCCTTAACTCCTACAATGCCTAACAGAACTGAGGAAAGTTTGGGGGGGAAAGAAAACTGATTGTTTTATTTTTAATGTAATTTCTTCCAGGAATATATTTTCATGTTACATTACTTCTCCTCCAAGGAAAATATTTAGCAATTAGTTTAGCCACTGAGTTTGTCCCTTGGTTGATAAGGGAACTGCCTGACTCCTTGTATAAGTTCTCATCATGAGCAGCAACCTTGTTTCGGTTAGTCACCTTGACCCTGCTACCTGAAGAACTAATATGAGAACATGGAACAGCAAAAGGAATGGAAGGTGTTCTAAAGGACACCTAGTCCAAGCATGGCAAGGAAGGTGTGCCAAAGTGGGAAGAAAACAGGGCCTTAAGGCCCTCCACTACTTAGGTTTTAAATAGTTGGATTTTTGAGTGGAGAATCAAAGTTAGATTCACTCCCTTGACATAAGACTCAGACTCACCCACCTCTCACCATAACCTGATTAACACACAGTGATCAGTTGGCCTGTCATACCCCATCCTGATCATACCATTTGGTAAAGTTTTAGAAAATAAAGAGGAATCTACAGATGGCTTGGGGAGATTGCTGTGGTCTCTTTTCTAAAAAGATGATGAATAAGAAAAGCAGAAGAGTCATTTGACTCATAGATACATGATCTACCAAAAAGAAACTTCAGTATTATAGAGAAGCAACGTGTTTCTTTAATTAAAGGGAAAATACTTTCAAAACAGTCTTTCAAAACTGAATATATCTTCAGACTTTGTCATAATTAACACATCCAAAAATCAGTAATCAAATTCACACGTTCACCATGTCCCGAGCATCTACTGTGCACCAGACACTGGGCTAGGTGCTAGAGATAAAAAGTTAAATAAAATGTCCTTGTTTTCATGGGGCTCAGACTAGACGATGAGATCTTACTGAGCCACGCCTCTGCTGTCCTAGTGGTAACAATTATTAGGAGAACCCTGGAGCAGTCCAAAAGCAAAAAGTAGGTCTGAACCTATTCAGCCGACAAATGAAGAAAGGATTAAAAACTGGTTATTGTGTGACTTTTTTTTCCCCTGCATGTGAATAAAACTTGGCAGCTTTGTTAAGACAATTGCTTTACTCGCATAACAAAATTTACTACTTGATTTATTTTTGAAAATGCTAAAACAGATGGTTTCACATTATTACTACAATAAACCTCTTAACTCTGTATATTTTAAATCTTTCAGAATCCGAATCTTGAACTGCCTATGTTACTGTCCTACAAGCATATTGACAGTGGTTACAGCTAAGAGAAAGCATGAAGAAACAACTACAAAAGTTTTCATCTCAGGATACTAGATATGCAACAAACTAAACCACTATCTTAAGTCTAAGGTTCAGAATAAATGTCCATTAAAATACCAAATGACTCTCTTAAGTATTTACAGTTATTGTAAGTAGCCGTTATGGCCAAAGCTCTAAGTTATGAATTATATGAAAGTTGAAAGCAAGATTATATAGAATTTCTGGCTTTAGATAGAATAAAATAACTACCAAATGGGTGCTGTTTTAACCCATGAACTCTGTGAATGGATTTAAATACAATAGTATAAAGTAGAAGTCATGCAATGGGAATGAATAGATTTTGCTAGTGTTACTTTTTTTGCCTGGCAGAAGAAATAGGCTGTTTGGATCACATTTCTTGTTCCTGCTGAATGATAAATTATTTTTTTCAGTATATGAAAGGAATACTTGAAAATATAAGAGGACTAAATCAATGCATCAGATAAAATAGTTAATCCTTTCTGTTCACCCCCATGCTAATTTTGTCTTGATAGAATATCCTTGCCAAAAGATATTTTGAATACTTAGGTGGGAAGAATGTTAACCCTGGGTATTTTTGCAAAAAATCAAAAGAAATTACTTATTATTTTTTCTTCTGAATTACACTTAATGGGTGTAAGATTTGAAAATAAAGCATTTCCAGTCACTTAGTAGCACCTCAAAACAGTTAAGATTTAGTACATTTTTCCAGCATTAGTTTTACCGAGATCTGAGGTAAGCTGGGGGGAAATGTAGTTATATAAAAATAAAGGCCATTCTGAACATCAGTCTTTAACAATTTTTTTGTGGAGAGGAAGGAAGAATAGCTGATTTCAAACTAATGGTTTTTATTTGGAAGAGGTTGCGTCTGTGCAAATATGCAGCACTTTTTTTTTTTTTTTAACTTGCCAAATGGGGGCGGGGGGCGTTCCTCCCAAGAGAGTGGTTCCGCCTACAGAGCAGGACTCTGAACGTGAATGTTGTCTCTCTTAGCAGACTTGACCAGGGTAATGGTCTGACTAAACCATGGAGATTCGCCTTGGTGTCAAGTCCTCAACTTATTGGACTTGAGGGAGGTTTTAGCCTCCTAAGGAGTTCACTTAAAACATAAAAATAAATGTGACCTGTCTTTTCTAAATGTTAAACACTTTTTTTGGATATAAATGACAACATTTGACTACCAGATTGAAACGATCTTTTAAAAAGTGTTTTCACACCAGTTTCCATTTTTATTTTTCTTTCAGGCATGCCTCTACTATTAGTATTTATGTTGTACCTTACCTTAATTTGGAAAAGTATTAGATTTAGTCTATACCAATGTATTTATATGGTCCGTATGGCACATTTGATTCTTCCATGTATATTTTGTGTTAATGTTGAGCTGTAATTTTTCTTAAATTCTAGAAAGGACATAATTTAGTTAGCAGAAACCATTCCATCATTATTGACCCTTTTTCATCATTTCATCCATCAGAATTATTGTTGAGTATTTTGTTAAGTGTCATCATACCTTCCTAAGTGTGCTGTGTTCTAGTAGCCTGTATTTGAGGTTTGAAGTAGTCTGCTGAAAACCAAGTCAATATATTCTTATTCCAAAGAGCTAAAAAAATTAGACCCAGGAAAGCTTTCAATGTTTTGTTGTTGTTCTTGTTTTTATAGTTGTTACCGTATTGTTCTTGTTGTTTTACGTAAGAATTATAGGGACTGTGAATACAAAGAGCCCACCTTAACTAGAGGAGCTTATTTAATACAGACCATTGGAGATTGGACATAATCAGAATATCTGGGGCAGTGGATATATAACTGGTGGCATATAAAATTCCTTGCAGCCTGGAAGAAAGACAAGGGGGATTTAGAGGCGTGTCTTAGCTACACGTTACACAGCAGCTTAGATTCACGTTGGCAGTGATGTGTAATATCATGGCCTGGATCCTTGAGAAGGACATGACTTTATTGTTTGAAAGGTATTTTTTAATGAGCTAAAAATAATGGTTAGCATGGGGTTAGCAGATGGAATAACTTGAAGTAAGCCATCCAGTATTCCTAGCACTACAGTCTAACTATATTTTGTGTCAGAGAAAGGGGTAAAATGTAATAATCATATACCCACCATCTGAATAATTTTGAACTACAAAATGTCCTTGTAATTTCCACAACTATTGTTCATTGTTTGAGGATGTTACCTATTCAACTAAAAACATAAATTCCATATCTACCACATTTACACCAGCAACAGTATAAAATGTAAGCCTAAATCTGCAAAGTTCATAATAATTTAGTGATCAAATTTTTTAATAACATGCAGTATATGTAAATGCAGAGTTTATGCAAGTGTTGACAAAATCATTTTTCAGCTTGCAAAATGGGACTGCAATATTACATTTTTCACTTCAGCAATTTTTTACATCTATGTTGTTGCTTTCTATAATGAATGTGAATGCTGTGTTTTATGGATGCAACTTGCCTTTTTCATTATGGAAATTTTTGTTTGATGTAATCAATAAACTTTGGTATGATATGATATTTTAGCTTCTTTTTTGGAAAGGTCTGTTTAACATAAGAGAAATATGGAAGCAATTTGGTAATGGGAAATAAGTTTCTAATTTCATGTACCTGTAAAACTCACAAAAGATTCACCATTTCTACATATGTTCAGCTGGCGTCTAAGGGCAATGCCCAGTTTGAGGAGTTTACGATATTTGCGGAGTTTTAATAAGGCTGCATCTTGTTGATGCATAGATAAAACTCCAGCCAGATCAACAAACATGTATTGAAAGTCTGCTGTGTACTTGGCAGTGTGCTTGCTGCTGTCCACTCACGGGAGCTAGTACAAGGTGTGGCCCATGCCTGCATCCCGTTGAAATCATTTGATTCTTACGTAGGGAGGGATTTTACAGTAGCTTGAAACTTGGTCCAAAGGTGTGTGTATACACTTTTCTCCCTCCCCTTCTCCCTCCCATCCTCTCTTCCTTCTGTCATTGCTCAGCCTACATTACATCTAAGGCCTTGTGAAAGTCCCTTTACTTGAAAAACCCTGCCCTCCTCGACTCCTGAGAAACTAAAGTCGCCACTGTAGCTGATTGCATTACATTTTACACTTCTCTGTGTTTGTAGTCTTTCAATCCTGTTCATCGTTGGCCTACATTTAGAGCATTTCCTCTTTTTTTGTTGTTAAGTGGGAAGTGCTGTATTTGGAGGTGAGACCTGAGTTAAAGTTTCTAACTTTGCCACTTAGAGTCATTTCCCTCTCAGTCCTTTTTCTTCTCAAATATAAAATGGTTTCTTGGGATGAGGGGTGATCAAATGAGGTAAAAGGAATTATTGTGAGGGTCTGAGTGGTTCGGTCCCTTCGACAAGAAGCACTGGCAAAGTTTAGGGCTGGGCTTATCACTATGGATATTCAGCGACTATGCCCGTGGCTGAAGCCTTGGAGACATACTAATGAAGCCCGAAAGCCTGAGTTCTGGCAATAGTTGTCAGGAAAATGGGGGGCTTAGTTTCACATCAATTTTAAATTAATTTGACACTTTTTTTCCCAGCAACTGATGGGTAGGAAATATGGCCTCAGTTTCTAGGGTGTGGACCAAGGCCTCTGGCTAAAAGAAGAGTACACTTCTTGGTGGGCCAGAATTCCTGCTTGGTGGCAGGGCTTTGGCCCAGACCATTTGGGTGGGAAAGGGTGAAGGGTATTCACAGCTAAAATGTCTGCTGCTCCTTTGATCTCTTCATCGATTTATAATGACATATTTCCCACCAGTAAGCCACTAAAATCCCATCTCCTCATACAAACTAACACTTAGATGGCATTTACTCTATGCCAGGCGCTATTCAAGTAACTTTACATATAGTCACTCCTTTAATAACCCAATAACCCTATGAAATCGGTATTAACATTTCTCTATTTGAGGGGTTCCCATCGTGACTCAGCAGAAAGGAATCTGACTAGCATCCATGAGGACGCAGGTTCGAACCCTGGCCTCGCTCAGTGGGCTAAGGATCGGATGTTGCCGTGAGCTGTGGTGTAGGTCGCAGACACGGCTCGGATCTGGCGTTGCGGTGACTGTGGCGAAGGCTGGCAGCTACAGCTCTGGTTCAACCCCTAGCCTGAGAACCTCCATAGGCCATGGGTGCAGCCCAAAAAAGACCCCCCAAAAAAATTGTCCATTTGACAGGTAAGGAAACTGAATCACAAACCAAGGTCACACTCTGGTAGCACCAAATTTTGAACCCAGGTATTGTGAGTGGAGTCCGTGCACTTAACCAGGACGCTGTTTCCATCATCATTCCATGCTTGATGGCCTGAATAAATCACATTAATGCAAAATAACAATACCAACTATGAGAAAGCACTAGACAGACCCAAACTGAGAAATACCCTACAGTTTAACTGGCTTGTAAGCTTCGAGATTATTAACGTGATTAAATACAAGACCCAGGAGGCAATCCCGCTGTGGCGCGGTGGGATGAGAATCCAACAGCAGCGACCCTGGCACAGTGCGTTAAAGGATCTGACGTTGCTGCAGCTGTGTCTCAGATTCAATCCCTGGCCCAGGAATTTCTATGTGCCGCCAGCGTGGCCATTAAAAAAACCAGGAACGTCCGGATGACGGAACAAGTGCAGTTGGAGCGGCTGGATCCTGGACCAGCAACTGCACAGTAGTCAGGTAAGTGGTGAAGTTTGACTATCGTATATAGGTTCTATCAATGTTAATTTCCTGATATTTGAAGTTGTGTGGTGATTATATGATGATATTTAGGGAGATCTGGGTGGAGAGTATATGGCAATT
This sequence comes from Catagonus wagneri, assembly GCA_004024745.2. Classification (NCBI taxonomy): domain Eukaryota; kingdom Metazoa; phylum Chordata; class Mammalia; order Artiodactyla; family Tayassuidae; genus Catagonus; species Catagonus wagneri. Next base: position 1,307,000 of record PVHT020000017.1, on the reverse strand, counting down.
CTTTGTACTATTTTTGCGACTTAGGTCTGAAATTATTTCAAAATTATAATTTGGAAAATAAAACAATGAAGCATACAGAGCATTAAACTGAGTAAACTCTAGAAGACAAGTATAATTTATTCGCTAGAAGACAAGTATAATTTATTGGCTAATATCTGCACAGCAGTTTACAGAATGCTTTTACATACCTCATTTAATCTTCACAACAGCTCTATGTAGAGATCATTAAACTCTAGATTCTTACAGATAGACCGAGGCTCATATAAATTAGTTATCTTGTCCCTGGTCCTTCAGGACCGAACTTAGGTCTGACCCACGTATTTCTCACTACACTACGCTGTGGTTTGTCCAGGACTCCTAAAGCGTGTCCTGCTAGAGTTTACAATAAGCAGAAAGGAAATCTTCCTGGGGCCATTTTCCAGTGGGCCTATGTGGTTATGTCAGTCTATCCTAAGTCAAACCATGAACAAGAGTCGTACCAGTGCCCTTATTGTTGAAGTGGGGGGCCTCAGAACGCCCCAAGCCCAGATTTTCCTTCAACTAATTTGAGGGTTTGGGACCTGGTTTTCCTCAAGTACTATTTTCAGGCAGTTCCTGAGGCAAGCTTTACTCTCCTAAGCCGGCTTCCTCCAATCTGGGTGAGAATACAAGTAAGCACCTTCAATTTAATTAGGCATCAGGCTAGCCACCTACACCTGGTACTGAAGTCCGCCCGTCACTGAAGGAACGAACCTGGGGCCGTTGCTGGCGCTCTCCATCTCAAATGAGTACTCCACTCAAAGGCTGGCTGATATGATCGTTTATTATTTCCCAAACTGGGTTGTACAAAGCTTTCGAGTCCTGGGAAGTATTATTAGATAGTCCTTGGGAAAGGGTGTTCCCTGGTTATGTAACTTTGGGAAGTTCTGTGTATGATCGGCCTAAGTTACAATGCATACTAGAACATTCAACTATGAGAGGTCTCATATTAAACCCATTTGACTTCTTTTAACCCACTGTGTTCCAAACAGTGGATCAAAGAAGACTTTGCATAAACCATGTACCAACCAATCATGGGACACCAATTTTCCATGGAGCACTCTTTTCACTCATTTGTTGGTATTAATTTTCATAATCTGAGAACGCTGTAAAATGAAGATAGTTTTCAAGCCAAAAGTTTCAGTCAAGCTGAGGGAAAAAAAAAAAAAAAACAGGCCAGTCCATGTATTTAAAATGGAGGGAGTTTTCAAGTTCCCTGGTGGCCTAGTGGGTTGAGGATCTGGTGTTACCATTGCTGTAGTGCAGGTTCGATCCCTGGCCTAGGAAATTCCGCATGTTATGGGCCAAAAAAATAAAATAAAATGCAGGGAACTTAGAATTGATTACACATGTGATGGCAGAGGGAAGAGGCCAGCAGGGGCATTTTGTAAAGAGGCCAGCGATTAGAATGAGTAGGAGGCCAGAACCACTCAGGCTGAGGAGGACAAAGAGAAGGTGAAGATCTTGGGTCCTATGGCCTGGTCACTTGGCAGAAACAGGAATCATGGCGGACCTACCTGGAGCAGCTGGGACCACAGCAGGCTCAGTCACTTTTAGAGATGCAACTTGTGCAGACCCCTTGGTTTCTCCAGCCTGCCCCCAAGCCTCCAGCCTGTGCCTTCCATTGGCTGGACCCAGCTGGAAGCCCGCTAACTTCAGAGCCTGAGAAACAGCTTGAAGCGGCCACTCCCCGTCGTCACAGAATAGAGCAGGGCAGTGCAAGGAATGCATCTAATCTGAAGTCACTCCTGTAATATAGTCAGTGAGATACAGATAGCAATTTTGATGGATGCATAGGTTAATGGAAGTAGAAGCCTCCTGTATAATAGAGCCTTCTCAATTAGTAATAATAAAGACAATTTATCATAAAAAATACTAGAGCTAGAGTTCTTTTGCGGCTCATTGGGTTAAGGATCCAGCATGGTCACTGCAGCGGCTAAAGTCGCTTCTGGTGGCAAGGGTTCAATCCCTGGTCTGGGAGTTAACACATGCTACAGGCATGGCCAAATATATATATATATATATATATATATATATATATATATATATATATATACACACACACACACACACACACATACATACACACACACACATATATATACTATAGCCAAATATATACATATATATACTATATATTATATATATACTATAGCTAAATGAATGAGTAAGCATATCTAGATAAATTCACCTACATTGTAATCAAAATTCAAGAACAGGATTTCCCGTCGTGGTCAGTGGTTAATGAACCCAACTAGTATCCATGAGGACACGGGTTCAATCCATGGCCTCGCTCAGTGGGTTAAAGCTCCAGCATTGCCGTGAGCTGTGGTGTAGGTTGCAGATGCAGCTCAGATCCCACGTGTCTGTGGCTGTGGCGTAGGCACTTAAAAAAAAAAAAATTCAAGAACAATTCACAAGGGTCTGGATAAAAAGCTGCAATATTAATTGCAAAGGGAATAATTGCCCCTCTCTTCATGATCCTGCCTCCACATGTAAAATAAGAACTCTCACCCTCCGAGAAGCATGTGGAACACAGTTTCTGTTCCTCTCTCCATCCACTGAAGTAGCTAACTGGTGAGCCTGGAGAAGGGGTTATTCCGTGTGTGCGCATGCGTGTGTGTGTGTGTGTGTGTGTGTGTGTGTACGCGCTTGCACACGGCTTCAGCCTGTTCTGGCTCTTTCTCTTTTAGAGCTGTCAGCTTGCAGTCTGCTGGTGTTTTTTCTCCATGCCTGGATCTTCCGTGCAGTAAGCTCATTGGGGACAGGGAAACATATAGGAAGTGTGGAGGTGGTTTCAATTTTCCGGGCACTCAAGTCTTTGAATACTTGGATAAATTCAATTCAGGGATGTCATTTTGGTCCCAAGCTAGGCCAAGTTTTAAAATGAAACTTTGCAAATAATAGATGGTGATTTTGTCCATAAGCACCTCTGTATTCTCAATGCCTAGAACTATTCCGGAGCCATAGAAGCTTTTTAACAAATATGTGTTACCTGTCTGAGTACATTTTATCTCTGCCTGATTGAAGCCTGAGCTTATTTCTGAGCTGGCTTGAACTCAGAAGAGAGAGATGACAATACACAGAAGGAGTATCCTTTGCATTTTCCCCTTTATCTTCTCCATATTCAAACAGCCAGCCATAGCTCATTACCTTAAGAAGTATACGGTAACAGGAAAACATAAAATCGCCTGCACAGCTTTCGGCTTCTGTGTTCCAAAGGCAGATCATTAAGAAGAATGTGGAAGGTTTGCAGAGGACACCTAGAGTGTCTTTGATGACCTGACTGCAGAAGCCTTTGCCCAGGTGGCCAGGAGGAGAAATGTGGAAGGAGTCAGTGAGCGCAAAGAGCAGGCAGGACCTGTGCCCTCCTGCCGAGCAGCGCCTTCAGGAAACCGGCAGGAATAGAACAAGAGCTGGTGCCGCTGCGCAGGCGGGAGCCTCTCCAGCCAGCCTTGGCAGCGACTTCCAAGCCTCCACATGGCAAGAGCCAGGAAAGCTTCGGGCAACAGGAGATACCACGTAGACTGGGAGGGTGGACCTCTCGGGACTAAGTGTGGATGAAGACTGAGGACCTGATGGGTGCCCTTGTTCGTCTCCAACACCTTGACACTGCATTAGCTCCAAGAACCATAGAAGGGCCCTGAGGACAGGGACCTACGGAAGGACAATTTCCAGTCTTTAATTCACTTACTCATTTGTCCAGGCAACCTGGCAGGATGAGGGGATAGAGAGGGTGAGAAGTTGAATTTTTGGCCATGCCCATGGCGTGTGGAAGTTCCCAGGCCAAAGATCAAACCCAAACCACAGCAGTGGCAACGCCAAGTCCTTGACGGCTAGGCCACCAGGAAACTCCTGAATTTATGTTTAAAATATATTTGCGTCTACCCCCACGTTTGCTACATTTCTTTAACAGCTGCCTTTCACATTATTTGATGTTTTTGATTTTTAAAAATTTTATTTTTATTAAAGTACAGTTGATTGACAATGTGGTGTCAATTTCTGCTGTACAGCATAGTGACCCAGCCATACGTAGACATACATTCCTTTTTTCATACTATCTCCCATCACGTTCTATCTCAAGGGACTGGATAGAGTTCCCTGTGCTGTCCGGTAGGACCTCATTGCTTGTCCTTTCTAAATGCAATAGTTTGCATCCACCAGCCCCAAACTCCCCGTCCATCCCACCTCTCATTATTTAAGAGCATTATTTCTTTCATCCTGCACTGTCAGTTTTTACATAATTGGGTTTTCTAGGTAACGTCGATGTACTCCTTTAAGCATCAAAACTTTTTCTTTAGTGGAAATCTTTTTATAACGCGCTGCACTATTCTGTGCCTCACCTTCCCTTCCCTTGACAACAGTGGGCCGTCATAATGCATGTCCAGCATAGTTCTGGGCAAGAGGGACGGTGCCTCCCACCTTGGTGCACCTGCGTGTTACATGCCTTTAATAGGATATCAGAAACATTGTGAAGCAACTATATTTTAATTAAAAAAAACTTTTTTAAAGAAATTATCTCTTGGAGTTCCCGTCGTGGCTCAGTAGTTAAGGAACCCGACTAGCATCCATGAGGATGTGGGTTCGATCCCTGGCCTCACTCAGTGGGTTAAGGATCTGGTGTTGACTTGAGCTGTGGCGTAGGCCGGTGGCTACAGCTCCAATTGGACCCCTAGCCTGGGAACCTCCACATGCTGTGGGTGTGGCCCTAAAAAGACAAAATTAAAAAAAGAAATTATCTCAAAAAAAAGAAAGAGGATATCAGTTTTCTTTCTATAGTCCTGACACCCCCTTGCTGTCCGCTATTATCTTTGCTATGTGTGTATAGGCCCATTATCTACTCTCGTCTTCTTAACTCCCCCCATCAATTTCTTTTTAAGTTAACATATGTGCTTGGAGTTCCCATAGCGGCTCAGCAGTTAACGAACCTGACCAGCATCCATGAGGACACCGGTGCAGTCCCTGGCCTCGCTCAGTGGGTTAAGGATCCTGTGTTGCCGTGAGCTCTGGTGTAGGTTGCAGATGTGACTTGGATCCCGCGTTGCTGTGGCTGTGGTGTAGGCTGGCAGCTATAGCTCTGATCGGACCCCTGGCCTGGAAACCTCCATATGCTGCAGGTGCAGCTGTAAAAAGACAAACAAACAAACAAACAAAAAGACTAAAAATCCAGATGAATAAGTGCATCAGAACTGGGCGTGCCTGGAATTCCCATCATGGCACAGTGGAAACATGAAACATATTAACCAATGTTACCTCCATAAAATAAAATAAATAGAATTGAAATAAAAAAGGTGAAGATGACAACCTAAGCAAACTTGAACAAAAGAAGGAAACGAGAATAAAGAAATAAGTAAAAAAGAAGGGAGGAAGGGAGAAAGAAAATTCTTTCTGGCCTCTTCCAGCTTCAGCTTCCGGTGGTTCAAGTTGTTCCTTGGCTTGTAGCCACATTATTCCAATTTCTGCTCCATCTTCACACGGCCTCCTCTCCCCCTGTGTCTCTCCTTTGTGTCTCGCCTATAAGAGAGCTTGTCATTGGTTTTGGAGCCCACATGGATAATCCAGAATGATCTTTTTCCTTTTCTGGGCCACACATGTGGTGTAAGGAAGTTCCTGAGCCAGGGATCGAAACCAAGTCACAGCCGTGACCTGGGCCACAGCTGTGGCAACTCGGGACCTTTAACTCACTGCACCAGAGTGGGAACTCCCCAGAGTGATTTTATCTTGAGAGCCTTAATGCAATTACATCCGTAAAGACCCTTTTACCAAATACAGTCACATTCATAGGCTCCAGGGATTAGGATATATATTTGCGGGGCCACCATTCAACTCATGACAATCTCTCGTCTTATAATTGTATAAATTTTGGGGGGAGCGTGAGTGAAGGACTTTTCTATTTCCCCATGTTTTATTTATCGCTCTTCTTCCTAGGCCACACCAGCTTCTTTAAAAATTGCATTGCAGGAGTTCCCTGGTGCAGCAGGTTAAAAATCTAGCAATGTCACCGCAGTGGCTTGGGTTGCTGCTGTGGCACAAGTTTGATCCCTGGCCCAGGAATTTCCACATGCCATAGGCATGGGCAAGAAAATTTTTTTTTAATAAATAAATAAGCAGTTCCCGCTGTGGTGCAGCAGGATCCTCAGCGTCTCGGGAGCACTGGGATGCAGGTTTGATCCCCAGCCCAGCACAGTGGGTTAAGGATCTAGCGTTGCTGCAGCCGTGGGGCAGGTCACAACTGCAATTTGGATCTGATCCCTGGCCCAGGAACCCCATAGGCTGTGACCAAAATAAATAAATAAGTTTTAAAAATAAAAAGCTTTGCAATCCATTACACAAACTCTACATATTGAAAATCGTGTACAGAGCAAACTTAAATATGTAACTCATTACAATAACAGGTCAACGATCATGAATGAGAAAATTCCAGAAGTAGCAACCGCTTTGTGAATATATGGTACATGGGAGCTGAATGTAATGTGCAAGGTGGCAGACATTAGTGACCTATACTACTGAGAAGTCGTGAACTCAAGAGTATAATTTCCGGAGTTCCCGTTGTGGAGCAGTGGAAACAAATCCGACTGGGAACCATGAGGCTGTGGGTTCGATCCCTGGCCTCCCTCAGTGAGTTAAGCGTTGCCGTGAGCTGTGGTGTGGGTTGCAGATGCAGCTCGGATCTGGCGCTGCTGTGGCTGTGGCGAAGGCTGGCAGCTGTAGCTCCGATTCAACCCCTAGCCTGGGAACCTCCATATGCTGTGAGTGTGGCCCTAAAAAAAGTAAAAAAATAAGAGTATAATTTCCTTGTAAGATAAAAATGTCATGTTGTCAGTATGGTTCAGCTGCATGCATATTCGTGGGAGAAATCCCACTTAGACTTTTCCAATAATTAAACTCATGTGAGCCGTCACAGGACACAGATGGTTGTGCTATTTAAAACAAATTATAACCTTTAAGGATGAACATGTACTATTGAAATCTAAATATAAATTTGCTTTGAATTTTAATTGATAGTACTATTGTTATGCAGGTAAAATTGCTGTGAAGACTTCAGAAAGTGTTTTTTGAATAAGGTAAAAAATACATCTTAAATGACAAAAATATTAGTCAGTCGAAGATGTAATTTGTCAATATTTCTGGAAGCTTTTGAAAAACCTTTTCCTGACATTTAAATTATCTGTTCTATTGAATAATTTTGGAACTAGAAAGAGATGACAGATTTTTATCTTGTTTTCTTTTCATGACTTAAAGTTGGCCTGTGTATAAAATTTAAATAGCAATTTTAACTTTCTTGTCAATCAGTGTGTGTAACATTGACCCTCCTTTTGATTATAAGAAATCTTCTGACCATTTGATAGAAAACATTATCTAATCCAATGTTTAGATTTCAGTGGGTTTTTTTTTAATCTGATTATTCTTGTGGTATTTAAAATGCAATTATAGTCTATTTGGAATTCGTAATGATAGAGGTATGAAAGAACACATTGTGCAAGTGTGATCTGTCAACCTGATTTCATCACTAGTTGAATACTGAAAGCCAAGACATGGTTTTTTTTCACACTTATTTAAAAAACTATTGCCAATGAGAAATGAGTATACTTTAATGTTTAATATATATAATTACATACATATATATTCAAAATTATAAACAGTATGATCTCAAAATGACTCGAGAGAAATGCCACCGTATTAACCGTTGTGGCCACAGGATAAAGCAATTAAAGCTGGATTTTGCTTTTCTATTTTTTTAATGCTTTTCCATAGTTTGCAAAGCTTCCACAATGGCTATGTATTACTCTCACGATCAAAATAAATAAATATATAAATGCAGGAGTTCCTGTTGTGGCTCAGCGGTAATGAACCCGACTAGTATCCAAGAGGACGCAGGTTCAATCCCTGGCCTCGCTCAGTGGGTTAAGGATCTGGCGTTGCCGTGAGCTGCAGTGTCAATCACAGACGCAGCTCAGATCTGGTGTGGCCGTGGCTGTGGCGTAGGCCAGCAGCTGCAGTTCTCATTTGACCCCTAGCCTAGAAACTTCCATATGCCTCGGGTGCGGCCCTAAGGAGACAAAAAAAAAAAAAAGCAAACACAAAAAATAACAATCATTCTCTAAGAATAAAAGCATAGCCAGTTTGAACAGTTTAGTACTCCCATTTCCTAGATAAGAGCTTTAATCTGAAGGCCCGTTTTAACTTTGTCAGTGAACCCTTTATATTTGAGTACTGAAATATACATTGTTGATCCATAAAAGCTGTTCATTTGTGCAAAACATGGTGCAATTGAAGTACTATGCAAAACACTAGGGCTGTGATATTTCTGTTCATTACACTTGCATTTTCAAACTCGGCAAGCTTGCATAGTAGACTAACTGAGGATGGCTTGGCCACAAATTACAGAATGATGTGGGCCATGTGCTGACACTAGTTCCCAGGACACTTGATGTCCTTCTAGTTTCATCCTCTGTGCCCTGGGTTGAGAATCTGATAGTACAATGCCAGTGAATGTTCACAGAGTTCAAAAAAAGAGGTGGCAAAAATTAAAATGCACAGTCCTAGGAGTTCCTGTCGTGGTGCAGTGGAAATGAATCCAACTAGGAGCCATGAGGTTGCGGGTTTGATCCCTGGCCTCGCTCAGTGGGTTAAGGATCCGGTGTTGCCGTGAGCTGTGGTGTAGGTCACAGACACGGCTCGGATCTGGCATTGCTGTGGCTGTGGTGTAGGCCGGCGGCTACAGCTCTGATTAGACCCCTAGCCTGGGAACCTCCATATGCCATGGTGCGGCCCTAAAATGACAAAAAGACAGAAAAACATAAACTAGAATAAAAAATAAAATGCATGATCCTAGATTTCCTAAAAGAATATTCATAAGATGACAAGTTAATGAGTAACTTTGTACTTTCAATAAAAGAAAAAAACCAAGAAGCCAATAAAACCCATAAAACTACTTGTTTAAATGATGAAAAATATCTACCATGACCATAGTGTAAAAATAATTTCTGGAGGATAATTTTAGAAAATTATCCCATTTCAGGCAAAAATCTATTTTGGTTGACCTATGTTTTCCTTTTTCTGTGTATAATGATACCTCCTCACAATTAAGTAATACCTAATAATATAAGAAAGTCACTTTATATCCCATTTACTTCCATTAACCAGTCTCTTCAGACTGTCTCTCTTCATATACATACACATCGCATGGATATACACCTACATATGTAGAGACATATGTATAATTTTGTATAAATTTAACTATGATATACACACTATATACCTAAAAAAGCTATGGAAATCTTTCCACATTAATTAACTCAGATATATAGCATCCTTTGAAATCACTGAGTGGTATTTTATTTATTTTTTTATTTTTTTATTTTTTTCTTCTATTTTGGCCACACCTGTGGCGTATGCACATTCCTGGGACAAGGATCAAATCTGAGCTGCAGCTGTGACCTATGCTGCAGCTGCAGCAGTGCCAGGTCCTAAACCCCTGCACTACAGTGGGAACTCAGCATTCTACAGATTTAGTGCAGTTCCTATCAAATTACCTATGACATTTTTCTCAGAACTAGAACAAATAATCCTAAATTTTATATGGAACCATAATAGACCCAGTGTTGCCAAAGCAATCCTGAGGCAAAAGAACAAAGCTGAAGACATTACCCTTCCAGACTTGAGACAATACTATAAAGCTACAGTCATCAAAGCAGTGTGGTAAGGACACAAAAACAGACATATGGAACAGAATGGAGAGCCCAGAAATAAACCCACACACTTACAGTCAATGAATGTTCAAAAAAGGAGGCAAGACTATACATTGGAGAAAAGACAGTCTCTTCAGCAAGTGGTGCTGGGAAAATTGGACAGCTACATGTAAATCAATGAAGTTAGAACACTCTCTCAAACCATACACAAAAATAACCTCAAAATGGCTTAAATATTTAAATATAAGACATGACATCATAAAACTCCTAGAAAAGAACATAGGCAATGCATTCTCTAACATAAACTGTACCATTGTTTTCTTAGGTCAGTCTCCCAAGGCAACAGAAACAAAAGTGCAAGTAAGTAAGATCTAATCAAATTTATAAGTTTTTACACAGCAAAGGAAACCTACAGACTAGGAGAAAATATTTGCAAATGATGTGACTGACAAGGGATTAGTCTCTAAAATATATGAACAGCTCATACACCTCAATAACCAAAAAAACCCCAACCTGATCAAGAAATGGTCAGAAGACCTAAATAGACATTTCTCCAAAAAAGTATACAGATGACCAATAGGTACTTGCCGAGGTGCTCAGCATCACTGATGATTAGAGAAATGCAAATCAAAACTACGATGAGGTCCCACCTCACACCAGTCAGAATGGCCATCATTAACAAGTCCACAAACGACAAATGCTGGAGAGGGTGTGGAGAACAGGGAACCCTCCTGCACTGTTGGTGGGAATGGAAATTGGTGCAACCTCTATGGAAAACAGTAGGGAGGTTCTTTAAAAAGCTAGAATTACAGTTCCCATATGATCCAACAGTTCAACCCCTGGGTATATATTCGGAGAAAACTCTCTCTCTTTTTTTTTTTTTTGGCTGTGCCCACGGCATGTGGAAAGGTGGAAATTCCTAGGCTAGGGATCAAACCTGTGCCACAGCAGTGACCCAAGCCACCGCAATGACAACACTGGATCCTTAACCCACTGCACCACAAGAGAACTGCCAGAAAACTCTAATTTGAAAAGATACATACATCCCACTATTCATTGCAGCACTACTTAAAATAGCCAATTATGGAAGGAATCTAAATGCCCGTCAACAGAGAAATGCATAAAGATGTGGTATAATATATACAGTGAAATATTACTCAGCTACAAAGTAGAATGAAATAATGCCATTTGCAGCAACACGGATGGACCTAGGGATTATCATACTAAGTAAGGTCAGAGAAGGATAAATATCATATGGTATCATTTACATGTGGAATCTAAAATACGATATAGGAGTTCTCTTGTGGCACAGTGGGTTAAGGATCCAGCATTGTCACTGTAGTGGCTTGCGTCGCTGCTGTGGCACAGGGTCAGTCTCTGGCCCAGGAACTTTTACGTGTGCAGGTGTAGCCAAAAAAGATAAATACGTAAAATATTATACAAATGGACTTATTTACAAAACAGAAACAGACTCACAGACAGATAAAACAAACTTAGAGTTACCAAAGAGGAAAGGGTAGGTGAAGGGTAAATCAAGAACTTCGGATTAGCAGGTACACACTACTGTACATAAAATAGACAAACAACAAGTCTGTACTGTATAGCACAGGGAGCTATATTCAGTAGCTTGTAATAACCCATAATGGAAAACAGCATGAAAAAGAATATATATAAGAATATAGGAGTTCCCATCGTGGTGCAGCGGTTAACGAATCAGACTAGGAACCATGAAGTTGCGGGTTCAATCCCTGGCCTTGCTCAGTGGGTTAACGATACAGCATTGCCGTGAGCTGTGGTGTAGGTCGCAGACATGGCTCAGATCTGGCGTGGCTGTGGCTGTGGTGTAGGCCAGCAGTGGTAGCTCCAATTCGACCCCCAGCCTGGGAACCTCCATATGCCACAGGTGCGGCCCTAAAAAGCAAAAAAAAAAAAAAAAAAAAAAAAAAAGAATATATATATATGTGTATATATGTGTATATATATATGAATCACTGCTATTCATCAGAAACTAACACAACATTGTAAATCAATTATAGTCCAATTAAAAAAAAAAGAAAAAAATCCAATCAACACACACACATCCCCACACACACAGAAATATTTTGCTTTGAAGCTGGCAGGCTACTTCCTTCTAGTGGAAGTTCCATTTCCCCAGCATTGTCCTTGTAGATGAAACAATTGCAGGTCCCCTTCCTTCACTGTGATACAGTGTATGAGTTATAAAATTGTTTTCTGAGTTCTATTCCAAATCAAGGCCTCTCTGCATGTGTAGTTGCTGACAGCAGGTTGGTTTTGAAACATTTTCCCAAATGTTCGTGTCTAAGTGGAAGTTAAAGAGCAAGAATGAGTTTGCTGTCCGAGAGACAGGCTGTGATGGCCTGTAGTTCCTTTTGGCTGAGGAAACAGAAAATGAGCAGCAACTGTCTTAAGGACAAACATCTCTGGTAAGGACTTCTTTTGCCTTAGACTAATATAAGAAATGGATTTAGGCATGAGTGGGTCCGTCAGGGAATATTCCCATTGAAATAACATCCACCATAGCCAGTCGCTTCCGCTCCCGTCCCCAGTGATTTGCAGGACACGGTGCAGCCCCTGTTCCGGAGCATGCGTACGTGCGGACGGAGATAAGCTGCCTCAGCTTGCGCTAGAGCTGGTTCTTTGTCTGCTCGTCTCATGTGTCCACAAGTAATGAGGGAACTCAAGGAAAGGCAGGCAGGCATTTCCCGATTCTGGATTGCGACTTCAGCAGTAGTAAAGCTGGGATTGCTGGTGCAAAGATCTGGTCCGCTAGCTCTTTGCTGTTGGGCTTACAGGGGTGTAACCCGGTGGGAGGGTGCCCAGTGGAACCCCAGGGTCTCAGACTCCAAGCCCTGCAGTGATCAGGACATGAGAAAGTGCCTCTTGCTGCCTGAACTTCTTCAAGATGTGCTTGTAAATTTGAACATGAAATTGTTCATTTTCGGTGGGAAAGAGACACTTCCACTGTTTGTATCCCGATCACTTTAAGTACAACATTTTCCAAGAACTGTAAGTGCCTGGGAACCGTGTTGGTTGGTCCCTGGAAAGTGGCTGGGAAGCGTTAGCTTAGAGAGCAAAGAGAAACGGAGGGTCCTAAGAACGATTTTCTAAATGGACGCGTGATGACCTTCCTTACATTCGGGGTGAGGGGTGCAGTATCTATTGAGACAAAACTTGGCATTTTGTTCTTGCTCTGTAGTACTGATTTGTGGAGGGAGAACGTTTCTGGAGAAGGAGTGGGCATATTTGTGTGCAGAGCCTGGGGGTCTTCTAACAGGGAAGGGTTGGAGACTTGAATTCTTTTTCTAAGAGACGCGGAGTTCTTAAGGCCCATCTGTGTGGACCAAAAGGCCCCAGTGGAGGCTTGCTGAACTTGGCGAGACAGAGGTGGAAAAGCCATCCGGGCTCACTGTACACCTCTCCTTCTAGAATTTCCTTTGTGTTCCTGGATTGGATCACTGTCTCTCAGATTTCCTGTCTTTCTCTGTATTGATTTACTTCTTCATTTAGGGGGAATTCACTCTCTAGTGAAAGGATTATGGGTAATAAGCTTTTAAAATATTATTGTTTGCATTATGAAAAATGTCTTTAGTCTACCATCATATTTGTTAGAGATTTTTGGCTCCGTAAAGTATTCTTAAGTCAAAAACTATTTTCCCTCATACTTTTGAACGTACTTTTCCAGTAGTTTCTAGAATTCAGTGTTTGTATGGAGAAGTTCAATGCCATTTTGATTCTTATTCCCTTGTAATGGATTTATTTTTTTCTTCTCTGGAAATATTTAGTTTTTTTTTCATGTTCCTGGTTTAAAAATTCATTAGGGTGTGTTTCAGTGTGCTTTTCCGAAAAATCATCTCATTTTGCATTTGATGGGCCTTTTTTGGTTTTTTGGCTATGCCTGTGGCATGAGGAAGAGCAGGGATCGAACATGCACACAGCAGTGGCTCGGGCCACTGCTTAAAGCCAGGCCCTTTAACCCACGCTCCACAAGGGAATTCCTGGAGGGCCCTTTTAATACAAACATTGGTGTTTTTCAGTTCTAGAAGAATGTTCTATTTCTTCTATCATTGCTTTCAAATTCCCCTCCCCATTTTCTCTCTCTTTCTTTCTTGAGCTCCTGTGGGATAATGGGCCTCCTGAATTCATCCTCTATGTCTCTTTTCTCTCATTTAGCACTGCCAAACACCCCATACTGTACATTCCTAGAAGCCCCGTTCTCCACTCTAAAGACAGGGAGGAGAATTGCCTACCCCTGTTTCTCCTCCTTACTGTCATCTGACAACTTCAATTCATGACTTCAGAAAGAAAATAGAAACAGGAGGCATATTAAGATGTGTTTCTGAGACTAACTCCCCACGAAGAGCAGGGAGCAGGGAAGAGAAGATGGACTGAGCAGAGGTCAGCTGGTAAAGCATCTTGAACAGAAGCGCCATTCAACCGTCTGGGAAGTTGTGAAGATGGAATAATTTTAGGCTGGTCCATGTTTGGAGCAAGAGAGCTGAATCTCGATACCACGTGCTGTCCAGTCATTGGATGGGGGGTGCCCTTGAAAGAGGCTGCGACCTTGGCTTAGGTGGCTTTTTTCAACTGAGGCAATCAATCCCTGCAGGGTGTGGACAGCGGAGGACATTTATCTGGCAGCATTTTCTTTTTCTCTTTCTTTTTATGGCCAAGCCTATAGCATATAGAGCTTCCCAGGCTAGGGCTCCAATCGGAGCTACAGCTGCTGGCCTACACCACAGCCACAGCAATGCCAGATGGGAGCCACGTCTGCCACCTACACTACAGCTTATGGCAACACTGGATCCTTAACTCACTGAGCGAGGCCAAGAATTGAACCCACATCCTCATGGACACTAGCCAGGTTCATTACTGCTGAGCCACAACGGGAACCCTGGCAGCATTTTCAACAGATGGGAAAATAAACCCTTCACTCCTGAAGGGGAATCTGAACCCCACATCACGGCTTTTAACACATCAGCCCCCCTTGCACCTGTCTGGGGCCCAGGAACAGCTCAGACCGGCCTGTGAAAGCCAACTCTGTGCCTCTCTTCCCAGCCTAACATTCAGTGACAACTTGATAGCTTGAAATCGGCCCGTGTACGGAACTGTTTGAATTTTGCCATTTTCCGTGCTAAGATCTTTCTTCTTCTCTGATTATTCGTTTTTCATAATATGCTTTTATTCTTTAAAGATTATAATAATGACTTGCATCTTCCAGTGTATGAACAATTAGCTTTGGCGTTCCCTGGTGGCTCAGCAGGTTAAGGTTTCAACATTGTCACTGCTGTGGCTCACGTCACTGCTCTGGCACAGGTTTGATCCCTGCCCCCAGAAGTTCTGCATGCCACAGGAATGCTCAAATATATGTATAAAATCTGAGAAAAATTAACATAGGTTTTAAGACTCTCTGTTGCCTCGATTTTGCCTATTATTTATACAGATTTTTTTTTTTCACTTACCCATCCATTCACGTATCCAGTCTTCAAATAAAGGCCCGGACACTGTTTTAGGTGATCATGATATAACACACGAGACACAAAGGTCCCTGTCCTGGTGCTTCCGCGAGAGTGGATGCAGTGGGACAATGCGCTAATACATGTGAAAGTGTAAAATATAATTTAAGGAAATCGTCTTAGCTATTAATGAAAACATCTTAATGTCATAGGTGGAGCATGTGGGAGTGGGGGAATGTGTCACTTTAAACAGAGTGGCCTGGGAAGGTATCTCTGCCGAGAAAACATGTGAGCAGCGACCTGAATACAGCACGTGTTCCAGGAGCAGCAAGAAGGCTAAGCTGCCTGAGCGAAGTGCACGAGGAGGCAAAGGGGGCGGAGTCAGGGTGCCAGGGTGGGCGGGGCCAGGCCAGTTTTGCAGTTTGTCTTGGTCTTTTCTTTGCCTTTGATTACTTGTATCAATCAAGGTTCTACCAGAGAAGTGCAACCAGTAGGGTGTGTGTGTGTGTGTACACACATATGTATCCATCTTTCTACTGATAAGGACAGACAGAGATTTATTTCAAGGCACTCGCTGACACAGCGGTGGGGGTGCTCGTGGGCAGGCCGGGGAGCTGGGAACTCGCGCTACTGATCTGAGACAGATTTTTCTTCTTCCTCCGGGAAAGCTCATTTTGTTGTTAAAGCCTGTCCCCGGACTGGATAAAGCCGTCCGGGTTTTCAAGGACAATGGACTTTGCTTAAAGTCAACTGATTGTAGATGGAGCCACGTCTACCACGCACCCCTCAGCAACACCCAGATTAGTGTTTGAGTAATGAGAGCCTCCGTCAGACCATCGAACACTTAAACATGAGGCCCAGAAAAGCTGATGGGGGAGTCTCTGGAGGGGCTGGCGGGCTGGAAGCCTTTGCTGTAGCGTAAGAAACAGGAGGAGCAGGATTGCATGTTGGGAGACCCCCTAAGAAGCAGAATGTGGATTTCGGGGGGAGGGTCCTTCAACTTCCCCAGAGAAATCTCTGTTCTTTTGCAACTGTGAGAGGGCTGTGCGGTCATGGGGTCTAAGCTGTAAGGGGGCAGCCAGGGTGGGTTGGGGATAATAGGGACTTTTCCTCGCAGTCTTTTTTTTTTTTTTTTTGTCTTTTTAGGGCCACACCCGCGGCACATGGACGGAGGTTCCCAGGTAGGGTTTGAATTGGAGCCAAGCAGCTGTCGGCCTACGCCACGGCCACAGCAACGGGGGATCTGAGCCATCTCTGTGACCTACACCGCAGCTCACGGCAACACCGGATCCTTAACCCACTGAGCAAGGCCAGGGATCGAACCTGCATCCTCATGGATACTAGTCAAATTTGTTTTTGCGGAGCTATGAAGGGAACCCCCCCCACACACACACACAGTCTTTTAATGCATCTCTCTGTTTTTTGGCCCAAATCTCACTCACGCCATTCACAGTACCTGAGAGCTTCAAACTGCAAGACTTTCCAGGGTTCTGTTGGGCAAACCAGCTCCCTTTGATTCGGATCCAGTTTCTGTGAGTCCTGCCCTCACCCCACCCAGGCTACGGCTCTCTCACCCCAAATCAGCCTTTATCCACAACTTTCAAAATCGGGTAGAAATCTCCTTTTTCAGAGGCCCTGTCCCATTTTATTCATCTTTGTGGATTTATAAATTAAAAAACAAAAATACTGAGGTCCCTTAGAACGGAAAATAAGTAGTGCATTTCATCTGCAATTTCCAACAACTCAGGCTAATTTAGCCATGAAATGGTCTTGGTTAAACAGTGGGCAGAAGGCGGGGAAAAGAGTGTCCTTCGCATCCTGAGAACCGCAGTGGCCCAGGAGGGGTCTGCCTTAGAAACAGCTAGAAACAGATGCACAGCTGGTGGCTGAGGTCCAGCCCGCTGCCGCAGACTATCCAGGTCTTCGTGGACAGCCCGGGCCTCTGGCTCTGTGGCTTGGTAGCAGTGGTGGAATTCTCCTCCGACTGCAAGGGTATTTATTACAAGGCACATCAAAATATCAGCATTTCATTAAAAACTGAGATGCGGTTATCTTCTTCCCAATAACATGCAGTTCCTCCTGGGGGAGGCTCAGATGAGGCTGTTCTGCGTTGGCTTGAGTGTCTCCAGATAGGACGACTGAGAAGGTCTTGGCTGGAATAAATTATCAAAGAGGAGGTTGCTAAGAAAAGCTATCTGGCTAGAGGAAAAAGGGAGAGGGAAACTAAATCAGGAAAAAAGGTAGTCAAGTTCAAGGGGAAGCGCTGGCGATTGGGCCTAAGGCACTTCCAGGCCCCGATTCTTCCCCTCTCATTATCCCCTATCATAGCTTCCTTCTTCCCACCGCCCCCCAACCGTTTTTTTTTTAACACTCATATGCCCCATTCTAAGTTTACTCCATCAGAAACCTTTCCAGAAGCAGACGAAGGGTACAGATTCTAAGAGAACCGATAAGTGACTAGGAAACAGAATAGGATGCTCAACCTTGCAAGTAACCAGGATCAGTCATCTCAACCAGAGAGGAAGCCTGAGAAATGAAGCATTTTGGTCTGGGGTAATCTATGCAGGTAATCTGTGTGAGCTTGGACAGGTTTTCCACAAAGGAGGGAGGTCCTAAGCATACCTTGAAAATGACTGTATCTGTGCTTTAAAATATTAACACAGGGTATATTTTTTGTGCCAATTTCAAGAATAGATTCCATTTTTTTTTTTTTTTTTTTTTTTGGCCACAATACCCATGGCGTGTGGAAGTTCCCAGGCCAGGGATCGAACCTGTACCACAGCAGTAACCTGAGCCACTGCAGTGACAATGCCAGATCCGTAACCTTCTGTAACACATGGGAATGTCAAGATTAGATTTTTTTCAGGCAAGAAATAGATTTATTAAGACAGGACTCTTGTCAGGGATGCAATCGGGGAGGCAAGGAGGCTCTGCCAGATTTTTTTTTAAGACACTGTCCTAATGAGAAAAAAATGTTTTGTTCAAAAATGTCAAGGTTTCGATATTTACATATTAAAAAAGCATACTATCTCCCCATCAACTGATGATGAATATATAAACAAAATGTGATCTAGCCATACAATGGAATGCTATTAACTGTAAAAAGAAACAAAGTACTGATGCATGCTACAGCATGGATGAAACTTGAAAATGTTATGCTATGTGAAAGAAGTCAAGCACAGAAGGCCACCTATATGATTCCACTTATATGGAAATGTCCAGCATAGGAAAATGCATAGAGATAGAAAGTAGATTAGTAGTTGTCTAGGCCTGGTGGTGCTGGGGGGTTTGGGAGGTGAAGGCTGAAGGGTTTGGGTTTCTTTTTGGAGTGATAAATGATCTACAAATAAATTATTATGCTCACATAACTCTGTGAATATATTAAAAACCACTGAATTATACACTTTAAGTGGAAGAACTGTATGGTATGTGAATTCTATATCAATAAAGCTGCTACCAAGAAAAGCGAGGGGTACCAGAAAGCCAGAATCCTTCATGCTGATATTACAATTGCTGATAGGTGGATTTCTTCGTGGTTTGGGAGACTAGACTTTGTAAGCACTAAAGATTCCTTTAGGAGAGAGGAAGCGCGAGAAATGAAGAATTTTGGTCTGGGGTAATATATGCAGGCTCCAGAGCTGAAAATCGCAGTTTGTCTGTGTGATTGTTATCACTTCAAAAATGCTGAGATTAGGAGTTCCCCGGTGGCCTAGTGGTTAAGGATCCAGCGTCGTCACCACAGCAGCTCTGGTCACTGTCATGGTGCAGGTTCCATCCCTGGCCCAGGAACTTCCTCATGCTTCAGGTGAGGCCAAAAAAAGTGCTAAGATTAGTTAAGCGACTAGTTCTAGTTATGCTACAAACCAAGAGCATGGACTTGGGCAAGTCAGTCTTGCAAAACGTCGGTTTCCTTACCTAGGAAGTGGGGATGTAGAAACTGGTCCTTCATTACAGGTGTTTAGGAGGATCAAATAAGTAACAGATGAAAAAGTAATTAAAGTATGAATGAAGATGAAGTGTGAAAAAATAGTAAATGTTAATTTACTATTAGTAGTAGTAACAGCAACTCCAGCTTATATCAAATTAAGATACAACCTCCTAATCTTTTAACTATTTTATTCTATTATTAAAATGTATTTGCTGTATGATATTATATATTACAAGTATACAATATAATGATTCACAATTTTTGAAGTTTATATTCCATTAATAGTTATTATAAAATTATAGGAGTTCCCACTGTGACACAGTGGAAATGAATCCAACTCGGAACCATGAGGTTGTGGGTTCGATCCCTGGCCTTGCTGAGCAGGTTAAGGATCTGGCATTGCCATGAGCTGTGGTGTAGGTCTCAGGCATGCCTCAGATCCTGCATTGCTGTGGCTGTGGTGTAGGCTTGTAGCTACAGCTCTGATTTGACCCCTAGCCTGGGAACCTCCATATGCCGTGGGTGCGGCCCTAAAAGCATTTAAAAAAAAATCTTAAGAAAATATGTTATAAAGACTTGGATCTTTATTATATTATTATATTTTTTTGGCTGCAGCATGCAGCAGCTTGATGTAGGATCTCAGTCCCCAGATGAGGGATTGAACCTGGGCCACAGAGGTGAAAGCACCGAATCCTAACCACTAGGCCACCAGGGAACTCCCAAAACTTGCATCTTTAAATTTGGCCTTATATGAAATAAACAGCACATCTTACATTTTTCACTGGTCATTGTTACCAAACAATATATATATATTGAGATGAGGTTTTATATATATATATATGTATATATATAATTATGGACCTTGCATGGGTTTATTATTTATGCTTTTTTTAGTGAAGTATAATTAAAATACAATATCATATTATTTTTGAGCGTACATCATAGTGATTTAATAATTTATACACATTTTGAAATGGTCACCACAAAGTCTCTTTACCATCCGTCACTAAAGTTATTACGGTATTATTGACTATATTCCCTATTTGTACATTACATCCCCCTGGTGTATCTATTTCATAACTAGAAGTTTGTATCTCTTAATCCCCTTCACATATTTCACCCAACGCCCTCACCCTCTCCCCTCAGGCAACCACCAGTTTATTCTTTGTATCTATTAGCCTATTTCTATTTTGATTTGTTTTTTAGATTTGACATTTCTACTTATTTTTTCCTCATGTGACCTCTATAACCACTCTTGTGAAAGTGATTTTCTTAAATTAAGCTGTTTAACTTGACAGTCATTTTAGATGCCAATCTTGAATTCAATTCACCTTAATAAATATTTGGGTGGTGTAGCAATTCGGCAGTATAACCCCTTTCCTTTCATTGTTTAGGCCTGAACCCATCATGGCTAATGTAAAAAGTGGCAGTCCTAGTCAAAAATTAAAGAGTTGGGGAGTTCCCTGGTGGCTCAGTGGGTTAAGGATCTGGTATCGTCACTGCTGTGGCTTTGGTTACTGCTGTGGTGTAGATTTGATCCCTGGCCCAGGAACTTCTGCATGCTGCAGGTGCAGAAAAAAAAAAAAAAAAAGAGAGAGAGTTGGGAAGTAATGATTCCTTCAACTCTGACTCACATTTTGTCTTAAGTAGTTAAGATGTACATTTCTGAGGTATTCTCATACTCTAAGTACCCGAAGCATTTCAAAAAAGGACTGCCAGGATAGACCATGATGGAAAAGAATATTAAAAAGAATGTATGTGTACATATATCTGAGTCATTTTGTTGTACAGCAGAAATTGGCACATTATGAATTAAGCATACTTAATAAAAAATAAAGGACTGCTGATATTTATAGGAGCAGTTGTTTGCTCCACTACATTTATAATTTGCATTGGAAATATTCTTTTTTTTTTAATTTTATGGCCACACCCAAAGCACATGGATGTTCCCAGGCCAGGGATTGAATCCAAGCCACGGCTGTGACCTATGCCTCAGCTGCAGCAACGCTGGATCCTTTCACCCACTGTACCAGGCTGGGGATCCAGTTGGCACCGCCACAGAGACAAGCTGGATCATTAACCCACTGCAAGACAGCAGGAACTCCCAGAAATATTTCTTTCTTTTTAAGGTCCCAAGTGCAGCATATGGAAGTTCCCAGGCTAGGGGTCGAATCAGAGCTGCAGCTGCCAGCCTACGAAACAGCCACAGCAACACTGGATGCAAGCTGCATCTGAGACCTACACTGCAGCTCATGGCAATGCCGGATCTTTAACCCACTGTTCGAGGCAAGGGATCGAACCCGCATTCTTATAGACACTGTCGGGTTCTAAACCCACTGAGCCACAGTGGGGACTCTGAACAGAAATACTCTTAAAGCATTTAAAAGGTATTTGGTTTATTTATCAACTATACCTCAAATCTGAAAAAAAGAAAGAAACAGCATTTGGCCACTTGAATAAAGTTTGAAACAGTCACTTCCTTTAACAATTAAAATATTTGCCTCTGAAACAATGTTTTCCTTGGAGCTGCAAACTGACTTTTAAGATGGCAAAAATGAAAACATTTTTAAATGATAACAAATGCAAATATTTCTGTGGAATTTCCTGAGAAGGGATAAACTTTTAAGTCAATGCCTGTCAGGGCCTGGGCTTAGATTAATTAGTTCATTAATATCCTTGAGTTCAGGGTGTCAAAGGGAACGCATCTGTATTTATTTAACATGCTTTTCTGGGTTTATACATACATATGGAAAGTTCCATGATGCCAAACCAGAATTAAATGAGATTATGTGTTACATTAATCATAACGTATTAATTGGGGTTCTTTGGTTGCAAATGATTGATAGAAAACCAGTTGCAGGGAGTTCCCATTTTAAGTCAGTGGTAAGAACCCGACTAGTATCCATGAGGGTGCAGGATCGATCCCTGGGCTCACTCAGTGGATTATAAGGATTCTGCCTTGCCTTGAGCTGCAGTGTAGATCACAGACGTGGCTCAGACCCAGCGTGGCTGTGGCTGTGGTGTAGGCCAGCAGCTACAGCTCTGATTGCACCTGTAGCCTGGGAACCTCCATATCCCGCTGGTGTGGTCCTAAAGAGAAAAAAATAAATAAATAAAGGAAAGAAAGCAAGCTAATTGCAGACAGGTTTAAGCACAAAAGGAAGTTCTTCTGTGGCACAGTAGGTTAGGGAAACCGTGTTGCCACGGCTCTGGTGCAGGTTGCAACTGCGGTTCAGGTTCGGTCCCTGGCCTGGGAACTTCCACATGCTGTGGATGCAGCTAAAACAAAAATAATCACAAAAGAAAATGTATTCATCTGTGTAACTGCAGGTTCTCTTCGCAGTCCCAGGCTTACCTCACCTTTTTAACTAACAATCCCAGCAAAGAGTTACTGTCTTTTTCACTGGTTCTAGAAAGCCCTGGGATGGTGTCTCATTGGTTTAAACCTATCACAGCGGCCAAGGGGACAGAATACACTGATTTACTAGGCCTGGGTCACCTTACCACCCTGGCTCAGGGTGCAAGGGGCTCTTACCAGCAGTCTTGCATGCACCATGTGGATTTAGAGTGGGCCTGGGACGATTCTTCATGCAAATACTGGAGTACATGGTGCTAAGCCGGCAGACGCGCCCTGCGTACATGGCAAAGAACTTGGCACAGTCTGAAACTCCATACAGTCCTTTATATAACATAATCATATTTAATCTACACAAATTGTGAGGTTGCTCTCATTCCTAGCCTACAGATTAGTTTTCATTTGGTAATCTTCTCACGTGTCAATAGACTGCCTGAATTCTGCAGAACTTTTCAAAATCAAAGGCAATGAGGAGCAAATAAAGATACCTTTTCATTTTATCATCATCCCCTTCCCCTTTCAGCATTTCAGAGAACGCGGCTCCTCCAAACCTCTGCCTAATTTATACAATAAAATATTCCCATTACATTCCCTCTGTTCTACCTAGGAGGGATGAGATTTAAGGATTCAGGCAAATGCGGATGAAATCTTAGCACATCTCTGTTACTAGAGAGAGGAATTTGTTGTGAGGTTAGTTCATCCTCAGACTTCATCCAGGGATGTTAATGAAACACCAAAGGACCTTTTCCCAAAGATGTTATATCGTAAAGCCTGTGTCAAGCGCACCAAAGATTGCACTTGTAGGTGGATCTGTGCTGTGCACACGGGGGAAGACTGAGTCATAGCTATGCATTTTCTTCTTTCCCTTTACTGAAGTACAGTTGATTTATAAGATCGTGTTAGTTTCAGGTATATAGCATAGTGATTCAGTGTTTTTGCAGATTATACTCCATTATAAGTTATTACAAGATAATGGGCATATTTCCCTGGTATGCAGACCATCCTTGTCGCTTGTCTATTTTACATTGTAGTTTGTTGCATTTGCTTCATTAGCCCTGAAAAACCCTGAGGTGAGTGTTCTTTCAAATAGGGATCCACAGTAAAATTAAGACTATTGTTCACCCATTATTACTTTACTCACCTATTCAATTAACCCGTATTTCAAGTAGCCTACTACATGCCAGGCCCTGGAAAACAGTGCTTAATAAGACATTTCTCCTGTCCTCAAGGACCTCAGAACCTATCTGGATGACAGAGCTGCAAGCAATTACAACACACGATGATAATCGGTATGAGGGCGATAGGACAAAGAGACATGAGAGAAGGGGTCTGGCTCAGGGACTGCGGCCAAGCTTCACAGAGGAGGTAATCATTTCTACTGACCGCGGAATTCACTGACCTATACGGATGACACACAAAGAGCTTGTGTAAACCCAGTCTTCATCCTCTCTTATCAACTTGCCTGTCTGGCTGTCTATCTCCCTATCATCTGTCTATTACCTATCATTTGTCTATTACCTATCATCTATCTATTACCTATCATCTATTACCTATCATCTATCTGTCTACCTATCTATCATCTATCTACTCAATATTTCTTCCAAAATTTTTTCAGTGCTTATAGATGGCATGTAGTTGAGATTATATTGCATATTCACCTTGCATACAGATCACTCAATTAACAAAAGATTATGAACGTTTTCTCATGTTCTTAACAATTCTTCAGGAATGTCAGTTGAAAAAATTAGACTTTTTTTTGGGGGGGGGGCCTGCCTGCGTCATGCAGAAGTTCCCAGGCCAGGGGTCAAACCTGTACCACAGCAGTGACCCAAGCCACAGCAGTGACAATGCTGGAGCCTTAACCCACTGAGCCACCAGGGAACTCCAAAAATTAGACTTTTTATTTGAAGATGACTGTAGGTCTATAAGCAGTTGTTAAGAAGTAATACAGAGGAGTTCCCTTCGTGGCACAGTGGTTAATGAATCCGACTAGGAACCATGAGGTTGCAGATTCAATCCCTGGCCTTGCTCAGTGGGTTAAGGATCCGGCGGTGCCGTGAGCTGTGGTGTAGGTCGCAGACGCGGCTCGGATCCCGCGTTGCTGTGGCTGTGGCGAAGGCCGGCGGCTACAGCTCCTGTTAGACCCCTAGCCTGGGAACCTCCATATGCTACGGGTGCAGCCCTAAATAAGGCAAAAAGACAAAAAAAAAAAAAAAACCCAAAGAAGTAATACAGAGAGATCTCATATACTCTTCACCGACTTTCCCGCAATGACAACATCTTGTAAAACTATTGTACAGGCGTTTTCGTTATGGCTCATACGGTTTGTTATGGTAACTAGTATCCAGGAGGACATGGGTTCAATCCCTGGCCTCGCTCAAGGGGTTAAGATTCCGGTGTTGCCATGTGCTGTGGTGTAGGTCACAGACGCAACTTAGATCCCGTTGCTGTGGCTGTGGTGTAGGCCGGTGGCTGCAACTCCAGTTCAACCCCTAGCCTGGGAACCTCCATATGCCACGGGTGCGGCCCTAAAAAGACAGAAAACAAAGACAAAAACTATCACAATATCACAACCAGTATATTGATGTTGATACAATCAAGATACAGAACAGTCCCACCACCAGGGACGTCATTTTTAGTAACTGCTCGATAATATGTTTTCAAAGGCATTATAATTTATTAATCCTGCTATTGTTTGAAATGTAGGTTGCTTCCAATTTGGAGCTATAATAAATGATGCTGTAGGGAACATCCTTCTATGTAAATCTTTGCCAAAATCTCTGATTATTTCTGTAGGAGAAACTCCTAGGAGATTTGCTGAGTCAAAGGATACGTACATTTTTAGGTTCTCTACTGATTGCCAAATTGCTTTCCAGAAATATTGTACCAATTTATACTTTTGTAGTTCATGAAAGTCCTTGGCTGACCACATTAACTGATGTTGAGTATTTTAAAAGTCTTTGCCAATTTTGAGTGAAAAATGATATTTTGAGCTTCTTTTGGCTTATTTTTATAATTACTGAAGGAAAACACTTATGTATGCACATACATATGTGTATGTATATATATAAGGTTAAAAAATTTTTTTTCTCCTGAGTTATCTCTTGTATTTTTTGATCATTTCCATTGCATTCTTTTTCTTTTTTTTTGACCATGTCAAAGTGAGAAGGAATTATTTCTTTAATTGAAGTAAAATTGATTTACAATGTGTTGATTTCTGCTGTACATAAAAGTGATTCAGTTATACATATATATACATCCTTGTTCATATTCTTTTCCACTATGATTTATCTCAGGATGTTGAATACAGTTCCTTTTGCTTAGAGTAGGACCTTGTTTATCCTTTCCATATATAGCTATTGCATTTCTTATTAATTTATAAATACTCTTGGAGTTTTCTTATGGCTCAGCGGGTGAAGGATCCAGCATTGTCACTACAGTGGCTTGGGTCACTTCTATGGCACAGGTTCAGTCCCTGGCCTGGGAACTTTCATATGCTGCAGGTCCAGCCAAAATTTTTTTATAAATACTCTTTGCATGTTAAGGATATTATTTTTAACAGCTTTATTGATATAAAATGAAAATGCCATACACTTCACCCATTTAAATTATACAGCTCAAAGTCTTTTGCAAGACATGGAAGCAACCTAACTGTCCATCAACGGATGAATGGATAAATAAGATGTAGTCTATATACACAATGGAATATTAGCTATAAAAAGGAATGACATTTTGCCATTTGCAACAAATGGATGCACCTGGAGGGTATTATGCTTAATGAAATAACTCAGAGAAAAAGACAAATACTATATGGTATCACTTATATGTGGAATCTAAAAATTAAAACAAATGAATATAACAAAACCGAAACAGACTCACAGATATAGAGAGCAAACTAATGGTTACCAATGGGGGAAGGGAAGGGGGAAGATGCAAAATAGGGGTAGGTGATTAAGAGGTACAAACATACCGTTATAAAATAAATACGCTCCAAGGATATATTGTATAGCACAGGGAATATAGCCAATATTTTATCATAACTTTTATAAACTTCTAAAGCTATTATAAAGTAACTATAATAAAGCATATTTAATAATACACGTTTTATATATAATACATATACTTTATAGATAATATATAAAATTGTTACATATTAATTATATATATATTTGTTTTGTTTTGTTTTTCAGGGCTGCACCTGCGACATATGGAAGTTCTCAGGCTAGGGGTCAAATCGGAACTGCAGCTGCCACCCTACACCACAGCCACAGCAATGCAGGATCCTTTAACCCACTTAGTGGGGCCAGCGATAAAACACACATCCTCATGAATACTAGTCGGCTTCGTAACCTGCAGAGCCACAGTGGGAGCTCTCAATATATTATATTTTATTAATTTTAAATATTATATATTACATATTTATACATACATATTTATAATATATAATGTATAAAAATCTATATATTAAAATTTATAACATAACATAAAAATTATACAATAAAGTATAACATGTAAAAAGTTTGAATCGCTATGTTGTACATCTGAAACTAATATAAGATTGAAAATCAACTATGCCTCAATTAAAAAATCAATAGCTTTTAGTATATTCACAGACTTGAATATCCATCGGCACAATGAATTTTAGAACATTTCATTGTTACCCAGAAAGGAACTCTAATCCCCTTAGTTGTTACCCACACTCCCTCCATCCTCCCCATTTCCTGGCAATCACTATTCTGCTTTCTGTCTCTATATGTTTTTGCCTATTCTGGACATTTCATATCAATGGAACTGTAAAACATGTGGTCTTTGTGACTGGCTTCTTTCACCTAAGCATCTTGTTTTCAAGGTTCATCGTCATCGTAGCATGTATAAGAATTCCATGCCTTTTTTAAAGGCAAATAAGAATCCGTTTTGTGGCTGTATCACATTTTGTTTATCCATTCACTTGTGGATGAACATTTAAGTTTTTTCAGTTTTTTGGCTATTATGTATAATGCTGCTATGAACATTCATGTATGGCTCTCTGTGTAAACACATTTTCATTCTTCTTGGATGGATTCCTGGCAGTAAAATTGCTGGGGTTATGTGGTAATTCCGTATTTAACTTTCTGAGGGACTGCCAGACTGTTTTCCACAGTGGTTGCAATATTTTATATTTCCATCAACAATGAATGAGGGTTCCATTTTCTCTACACTTCTACCGATGCTGGTTATTTATTGTCTTTTTAATTATAACCATGCTACTGGATGTGAAGTGGTGTCACACTGTGGTTTTGACTTGCATTTATTTTATGGTTAATGATGTTCTGTATCTTCCTATGTACTCGTGAGCCATTTGTACATCTTTGGAGAAATGTCTGTTCGAATCCTTTGTCCACTTTACAAGTGGTTATTTATCTTTTTATCTTAGAGTTGTTTATATATTCTGGACACTAGACTTCTACCAGATATAGGATCTCCAAATTTTTTCTCCCATTCTGTGAGTTGTTTTTTCATTTTCCTGATAGTGTCTTTAAAGGACAATTTAAAATTTTTTTATGATATATATGGAGCTCCCGTCATGGCACAGTGGAAACGAATCCGACTAGGAACCATGAGGTTGTGGGTTTGACCCCTGGCCTCATTCAGTGGGTTAAGGATCTGGTGTTGCCATGCACTGTGGTGTAGTCCAGCAGTTGTAGCTACGATTTGACCCCTGGCCTGGGAACCTCCATGTGCCGCGGGTGTGGCCCTAAAAGAAGACAAAAGACCAAAAAACATTTTTTTTATGCTATCCAGTTTATCTAGTTTTTCTTTTGCTGCTATGCTTTTGGGCTGACATCTAGGAAACAACTGCCTAATTCAGGGTCATGAAGACTATGCCTTTGTTTTTTTCAAGCAGTTGGGTAGTTTTAACTCCTTACGTTTAGTTCATCGATCTACTTTGAACATTTTTTGGGTTTTGGGGTTTTTTTGTTTTGTTTTTTGTTTTTGCTGCCCAAGGCTTGCGGAAATTCCTGGGCCAGGAATCAAACCTGTGCCACAGCAGTGACAACACCAAATCCTAAACCACTAGGCCACCAGGGAACTCCTTGAATACTTTCAGTATACGATGTCAGGTCCAGGTCCAGATTCATTCTTTTGCATATAGATATCCAGTGGTCCCGGTACCATTTGTTGAAAAAAAATTATTCTCTCTCCATTGAATTGTCTTGACACTATGGTCATAAAATAATTGACTCTGGATATAAGGGTTTGTTTCTGGGCTGTCATTTATATTCCATTGATCTGTAAGTCTGTTCTTATGTTGGTATCACCCTGTTTTGGTTACTGCAGTGCAGCATTATAGCAAGTTTTGAAATCAGGAAGTATGAATCTTCCAACTGTGTTCTGGTTATTCTGGGTCCCTTGAAGAATATTATTCTTTTGGTCACTATATTTCTTTGCAAATAACTTTCCATTTGTGGTTTGACTTCGTTTATGAGTTTTAATTATATAGAAGTTTTAAATTCCATGTCAGTTTATTGATCTTTCTTTTTTTTTTTGCTCTTATTATTTTTTTTTGGAGGGGGGCGTACCCACGGCATATGGAAATTCCCGGCTCAAGGATTGAACCCATGCTGCTGCAGAGACAGTGCCAGATTCTTAAGCTGCTGTGCCACAGCGGGAACTTCACTCTTATTTTTTTGTGTGTGATGATGATGATTCCATTTTTTTCATTTTGATGAAATGAAAAGATGATGATTTCATTTTTATTGAGATAGAATTGAAATTCAGCACTGTATAAGTTTGTGTACGAAGTAATCATTTGACTTACATACATAGTGAAATGATGACTGCAGAAGTTTAGTGAACATTCATCATCTCATATAGATACCAACTTAAATAGAAAAAAATATTTCTCCTGTGATGAGAACTCTCATGATTTACTCTCTTAACTTTCACATATAATTTATACAGTGTTATCATGTTATACATTACATCCCTAGTAATTATTTAGCTTTCAGATGGAAGCTTGTACCTTTTGACTTCCTTCCTCCAATTGGCCTTCTCCTTTTCTGCCCCAACTCTGCCTCTGATAAGCACAAATCTGATCCCTTTTTCTATGAGTTTTTACGTTTGTTTTTTAAATTTTTTAATATAATTGACCTACAACACTATGTTAGTTTCTGCTACACAACATAGTGATTCTATACTATTTCTATACATCACGAAACGATCTCCGTGCTAAGTATAGTTACCATCTGTCACCCTGCAAATATATTATTGACTATATTCCCCACATAATACATTTCATTCCTGTGCCTCATTTATTTTGTAACTGGAGGTTTGCACCTCACAGCTTCCCTTACCCATTTCTCTCTTGCCCCACCCCCTTCCCTCTAGCAACCCCCTGTTTGTTCTCTGTATCTGTGATTCTGTTTCTGTTTTGTTATGTTTAATTAGGGGCGGGGTTGGCTGCATGTTGGGCGTGTAGAAGTTCCCAGGCCAGGGACTGAACCCACGCCACAGCAGTGACCTGAGCTGCTGCAGGGACAGTGCTGGATCCTTAACCTGCTGCACAGGGAACTCCCACATTGTGGTTTTGATTTGCATGTACCTGATGATTGATGATGTTGAACACCTTTTCATGTATGTGTCTGTTGGTCATCTGTACGTCTTCCTGGGAAAAATATCTATTCAATTCCTTTGCCCATGTTTTAATATATTTTTTGATGTTAAGTTGGATGAATTATTTGTGTATTTTGGATATTGACCCTTTATCAGATATATCATATGAAAATATCTTCTCCCCTTCAGTAGGGAAACTTTTTTGTTTGTTGATAGTTTGAATCACTTTGCAAAAGATTTTTAGTACCATTAGGTCCCATTTGTTTATTTTTGCTTTTGTTTCCATGGCCTGAGGAGATGTATCAAAAAAAAAAAGTGTTAAGACTGATATCAAAGAGTATGCTGCCTATATTTTTTTCTAGGATGTCAGGCCTTAGATTTGAGTCTTTAATCCATTTTTTTGTACATGTTTTGAGAAAGGACTCCAGTTTTCCCAGCATTGTTTACTGAAGAGGTAGTCTTTTCCCCCATGGTGTATTCTTGCCTCCTTTGCTGTAGATTAATTGCTCAAGTGAGTTCATTTCTAGGCTCTCTATTCTCTCTCTTTTTTTTTTTTTTTGGTCTTTTTAGGGCCACACTAGGGCATATGGAGGTTCCCAGGCTAGGGGTCCAATCAGAGCTGTAGCCACCAGCCTACACCACAGCCACAGGAACGTGGGATCCGAGCCACATCTGCAAACTGCACCACAGCTCACAGCAATGCCAGATCCGTAATCCACTGAGTGAGGCCAGGGATCGAACCTGTATCCTCATGGATACTGGTCAGATTCATTTCTGCTGAGCTACTATGGGAACTCCTAGGCTCTCTATTCTGTTCCACTGATCATCTATATGACTGTTTTTTGTTCCATTGCCATACTGTTTTGATTACCATAGCTTTGTAGCATAGTTCAAAACCATAGAGTCTATTGATTTGATATTCAGAAAATATTTTTCATCGTGAATTTTCTAATACCTTTCCCTACCTAAATTTATTTTTCTATTTCCTTATTTATTTAGAAAGTGAGTTACAAAAGACCAATTGCCCACTGTGAAAAATTGAACATAATTACTTATAAAGCAAAAGGTGAAAGATTCCCCCATAACCAAGTGATTCCCAATTTCACTCTCCAGAGATCACTTCCTAATCATTTTCTCTGCACATAAATATGTATAGTGTTTAAAAAGTGGGATCAAACTCTAACTATTGGTTTGCATCTTACTTTTTTAACTTGACAGTAGAGCAGGGCATCCTTCCAGATGCGGATCAAGCACATACTTTTTTTTTTTGTTATGCTAAGTAAAGCTGTCTCCAACCTATGATTATAAAGATAGCCTCCTATGTAGTCATCTGCTACTTTTATAGCCTGCTTTTTTAACTTACAGTTATTAAGTTATTGTAAAAGAACAACTGTGGCAAGGGTAGTATTCTTAATGTCATATTTTGCACAAGAGAGGGGACAGTTATAAGCTGTTTCTCCTCTCCCCTCTTCACATATTCAAGAAGGGGGCTGGAAAATATTCTGTCTGTTCACCCTTTCAGACAGAGCTTGAACTGGCTGGAGGAGGAGGTGCGTATATTTTCTTCCCCTACTTTTGCCTTTTACACTTGCCTGCACCCACTCTCCGGAGGTACAGACAGTGATTCTCCATAGAGTGTTCAAAAGATCAGCCTGGAATGATTGGCCTATGTAACATCAGACCACTCTCTTTACTAGAAACTTTTCAAAAGGCTAAGGATTAAAGAAAGAAGTGGCACTTGCAACTCTGCTAAAGACTGCAAGCATTGGAGCAAAATCCTGGCGAATCCCTATAGCACTGACTTGGTTTCAGACTTGCAGGTTTTTTTTTTCTTTTTCCTTTTTCCACGCCCTGGGGCACGTGGAAGTTTCCAGGCCAGGAATCGAAGCCGCACCACAGCAGTGGCCCCAGACGCTCCAGTGAGAACGTGGGATCCGTAACCTGCTGCGCCACAAGCGAACTCCCAGACCTGCACTTTTTAAGCTGACATCCCCAGGCCTGTCCTCAGGTGGCCGCTTCCTGGGCAGCGCTCCTGCAGGGCCTGCTCACTCCTTTCCTTCCAGACACTTCGGAGCCCCATCTTTCATCAGGCCCCATCCCCGGAGGCTCTGGGGCAAGGAGAGAGCTCTGGTTCCTTTCCTTTCCCACTTGACTTCTTTAAGGGGTCACCCCCACCTTGGCTTTCCACTTTCCCGGGCTCTCTAAGTTCCTGAGCCCTCTCTGGGACAGCAGCTCCGGCAGGGCCACTTGCTGGCGTCCTCGCTCCCGCGCGCAGCGAGTCTCTGCCTTGCCCAGTGCTCGCTGGATGCCAGGGAAGCGCCGAGACCAGCAAGAGTTGCCGCGGGAGTGCGAGGCCGGCCGGTCTCCTCCCACCACGTGTGCGCGCTGGGCCGGCCTTCCCTCCCCTGACGACGGGCGTCTCTGCAGGGGTTCTCCCTTTTGGCTACCGGAGTCCCTCCTCCACCTCCCGGCCTCCCGGCAGCGAAGCGGGGGCGTGTGTGCACACCCTGGGGGAGTTGCCCTCGCGGCTACCGGGGCCAGAAACGCCCCACCGGAGCCCCGAACTCCGAGCAAGTGCCCGGGCTCCGGGGCGCCGTCCGGCGCGGTGGCGGCGCGGCCGGGCTGAGCGGGCGGGCGGCAGGAGCCCCCGGCGGCGCCGGGGCGCGCGGGGCGGAGTTCGGCGGCGGCGGGCCGGGATGGCGGCGGTGGCGGCGGCGGCGGGCTCCCGGCCCCACCTGGACTCGGCCGCCCGGCACGCTCCCGGGGCCCCGGAGCCGCGGACCCCCGAGCCGGACCTCAGGACGCCGGGCCTTCCCCAGGATCCGGACGGCAGCGCGTCGGCGCCGACCACCCAGGCCATCCCTCTGCAGGTGGACATGGCCATGGCCCTGCAGCGCGTGCGGATTTCCGAAAAGTACGGCAAGAGCTACCTTTGCCTGCTGCAGGCGGTCTTCGTCGCAGGTAAGTTCCCTCCTGGCGCTCCCCGCCTGCGGGCCTCCGCCTCCCACCCGCCTCCCGCGCTCCATCCCCAGGCGCCCGGCCGCCCAGCACACTTCGTCTGCCCTCCGCCGTGGCTGCTTCGGGTCCCCTCTCCACGCCTCACCCGCTCCCGCGCTTGGCCGGAGAGGTGGGACTAGACGGGATCTTCGGAGTCAGCATGCCGCCGACCAGAAGCGGCCTCCCGGGGGTGCACTTCCCTTGCAGTCTTCCCCGATGGCTGGAAAAGCGGGGGCGGGGTGGGGGGTTAGGACGTTTGGGGAAACCGAGTCCCCGAAGGCGCTGATTCGGAGACTCTCCGCACTGCAGTCGGAGCAGAAGTTTGTAGAGAAACCGCGCCGCCGCCGGCTTGGACTTTCACCCGGACGAGAGTATCTTCCCAGCTGGGTCCATGAGTTTCCTGTCTCCTGGGGTCCTAACTCCAAAGGCAGAAGTTTTGGTTTGTCTCTCGGGACAAACAAAAAGAGCCAGCAAACCCACGCGCCCTTTACTGCTACTGCTGTGCTTTGGTGAGGGGTGTGCGCAGGGTACTGTGGGCTTGGTCACTTGCCCGCGGTGAGGCGCCCACGTTTAGCTCGCCGGAGGTGCAAAGTTTTGGGGTTGGTGCAGCAGGCTCTGGGCTGCGAGGAGACAGCTCCCTAGGGGATCATGCAGAAGGGGGCTCAGGAGCCCCCCCGCCCCGAGAACAGAGAGCAGCTCTGGGGTTTTCAGACAGTTTTTCGAGGTGCTGGCATTGACGTGTCCTGTAGTTAGACCGCAGCATGTCACAGCTGCGGCCTGTCTGCACTTTCAGGTCTCGCCTGTTTTGTGTTGAAGGTGGGCGCTATTGGTTTCCAGGTGTACTCAGTCATTGTGGTGGCGCAGGTGCCCCTTCGGGCGCTGAGCATTTGAAAGGCACTGGGTTGCTGCGGGCCGCCTCTCGTTGGCACCTGTGCGGCTCAGGGGGGTGTGGAAAGTGCTTTGTGTCTTGTGTTTGCTCCTGCATCTTCCTGAGAGTTCAAAACAAAAACAAAACAAACGCAAAGGTCCATAGAAGAAATGTATGCTTTATCACAAAAGTTGTTAGGTAGGCTACGAACTCTGCGTTCACATTTCTACCTCCAGTAATTTCCTGTCTTTCTCTAAGTTGTGCGGTGTTTCATCTTCCAGACCTTTGAAGGCTCCTGCATGTTGGCAGGCTCCTGTCGCCTTGGCGTTATGACGTGCCACAGCACCCAAGTGATGCCAGGTGCTGCACTCTGTTTTTAAGCAAGCTTGCAGGACTGTTCTGGCTTTCATATATTTAAAACATATTTATCTGTTTAAAAAATATGTGTACAAGTCTTTTCACTGGTACAGAACTTTCTGAGGTCATTTCAATAATGGCCATTTAGAGACTGCTCGCTCTAGGACATGCTACAGTGTAATAAGCTAATTGCACCTGCTGGTGCAGGATCCGCTATGGGGCAGCCAGCAGAGAGGATTGACTCTACTTAGGGAGCTAAGGGCAGACTTCAGGGAGAAGGTGATGTGTGGCTTGAATCTTCAAGAATGCTTAAGAATTTCCAGGTGGACTGGGGCTGGGGATGGAGTGTGGTGGGGAAAGGTAGGGAGAGGTTATCAGGCAAAGGAAATAAGATGTGCAAAAACAAGGAGAAAGGGGATAGCATCGTATGTCTGGGGAACTTTTTTTTTTTTTTAATGATTAGAATGTAAAGTTTGGAAAATACAGGAGAGAGATCAATTTGGAGAGGTAGGCAGAGGCTGGATCAGGCCCCTTGTAAGACATGTTAGAGGGCTTTACTTTGTAGGGCCAGGAGGAGCCACCGGAGTGTTGTAAACAGAGGAATGGAGTAAGGCCGCTGCATATGGTTGTCCAGGTTGTGCACTGCAAAACTGTGAATGACGCCCCTGCTAGGGTTGTATCAGGCACAGTGTGCACTGTGGTTGACAGCGGCATTGCATAGTGGAGGTTTTTGCTTTTGGAAATGCCATCTGGCGGTTGTGTGAAGGACACTGTGTGGAGTGTGCTGCAGAGAGGAAGAGGACTGGAAATAAGGGGGCCAGTTAGAGAGCGGTATAGCAAGCTGGGCATGGACTAAGTCAGTCAGTTCTGGGAATGGGGAAAACGGGAGAAGCTTGAGGAAGTGAGAGGGTAGAATTGATTTGACTTGGTTTCGAGATTTGAGGGACAGGGCAGGAGATTAGGTTAACACCAGGTTTCTGGATGACAGGATGGGGAGAGAGATTGGGATTAAGACAGGGAAGGAGGGAGGAAGAAGAAAGTTGGGGTTCAGCTTTGGATATGTGGTTTAGGCGGAACATTCAGAGAGAGCTGACCGATAGGTCTGGAGCTGGGAAGAAGCGAATCTTATTTCTTACAATCATCCATGGTGTCCGTTAAGCAACTTTTGGCACAGAGTTCTTTGCTTAAATTACCTCTGCGGGTTATCTTCATAACTCAGAAAGTCTAGCATAGAAGGAGCCCTGATTTATTATAAAATTACCTTTTGAACTTGCCCTTAAGTAGAGGATTTTTTTTTTTTTTTTTTACCCCCTCACACTTTCCTTACCTGATGATGGAGCGGGGGAGAAAGGTTCTGTGTTCCTGGCAGGATGGAAGAACATAGACTATATTGATCTAAGGTAAAACCTCAGATAACTCAGATCAGTAGTTGTGAAAACGTGGCCACTGCAAATTTGGCTTTTGTCAGAGTTTAGCTCAAGAAGATGTGGAAATCACAGCAACAGTTAATTATTCAGTACAGACTTCAATGTAGTGTTCATTCAGATGCATCACTGAAAAGGTATTTCAGTGAAGATGGGGCATTTACCGGGCAACACTAATTTCTGAGTTGTTCCGTATAAATGATTTTCTGGGTAACTGAGGTTCAGCGCTTTAGTGCCTGGCTTTTGCCCTAACCCAAATCTCTAACCATTTTGGCTGGAAAGCTCTTCAGAAAGCTTACCTTCCTGATTAATGAACCCGGAGATGACTGCATCCTTTCCTGATGACTGAAGATTATCCCTATAATGGCATTAGTTATTTTAATTTGCTGTATATAGTGTTGCCTCGAGGGCTCCTAAACCGTGGCAGGTCTGTTTGTCCCTGCCTTAAATTGGGCACAGATCATTCTGCCTCTTAATTTGCAATGCCTGTTTTTTTAATCTGTTTACCCCCTCTCTGTTAGCTGCCATTTCTTGCTGCTGTTATTTTAACTCTTTCTACCAACCAGCAGTTACTGCCTAATCCTCTAAGCTACCTCCTCTGTTGCCATTCTGACCTGTTGTTATGAGCTAGGAAACAACTACACTTGTTAAGAGTTATTTGCAGAATACGAGTAAATAGACTATGAATAGGGTTGTGGGGAGTCTGCGTCTGTTAATGTGTATGACCTTTAGTACATGGATTCTGTGACATCTCTTTTGGTTGCATAAAAGCTTTTTTTAAAAAATTGAAGTAGGAGTTCCCTGGTGGCTCAGCAGGTTAAGGATCCAGTGTTGTCACTGCTGCGGTGTAGGTTCAGTGCCTGGCCCAGAACTTCTATATGCCACAGGCACAGCCAAAAAAATTAAGTATAATTGACTCATGGTATTATATTAGTTTCAGATGTACAACACAGTGATTCAATATTTTTATAAATTATACTCCATACAAAGTGGAGTCCCCTTGTGGCTCAGTGGGTTAAGGATCTGGCATTGTTACTGCAGTGGCTCTGGTCACTGCTGTGAGGCAGATTCGACTCCTGGCCCAGGAACTTCTGCATGCCTCGGGTGCAGCCATAAAAAATAATTATACAAAGTTAATTACACAGTAGTGGCTATGTTTGTTGTGCTGTATGTTACATCCTTGTATCTTATTTTATACCTAGTAGTTTGTACCTCTTAATTCCTTTCCCTGTCTTGTTCCTCCCTCCTTCCCTCTTCCCTCTGGTAACCACTAGTTTGTTCTCTGTATCTATCAGTCTGTTTCTGTTCCTAAAACCTTTTTATTTTTATTTTCCTACCTCTAAATTGTGTCCTGGAGGGTTAATGCTATTAAATAAGTTATCAGTGAAACCTGTGTTCTCTTATAAATTGAGTTATCATAATATGTGAAATTGCAATGTTCTATTTCTTGTAAAACAAACAGATGTGTTCAGAATCCATCAGAAAATTGAGATGCATTGTATCCATTGCCTTTCTCGGGCATGCCCGCAAGGGCTCGGCACTGGGAGGCACTTCAGTCTTAGGAGTTGACCCCCAAGGCTCGAAAGCAAATGTCCCTCTTAGAGCATCTTCCTAAGCAAGCACCCCCAGAGAGCTCAATAAAAACCCTGCTACTCCCCTGCGCCGCGCAGAAGCAGAAGTCAACCCCCTGAGGGAGGTGCCTCCTATCTGATCACTGCCAAGGTCTAGGCCAGGAGGTAGCTGGCCCCTGGCAAGAGGCCAGTGTCACAGAGCCCTTCCTCTCGTTTATTGTTCACCCAAGCCCTCCCCTCCTTGTATATGCACGAGGAACGTAAGGGTCTGACTGTCTTCTTACTCCTTTCAGCACTGGGAAGGTGACATTGAGCCAAGATCTGAGGGAGGGAAGGACTTCATGGGTGGCGGGGTGGGTGGGGTCTGAGGGAGTGTTCCAGGCAGAGCGGACAATCAAAGCAAAGGCCTTGAGATGAGAAAGTATTGACAAGTTAAATGAATGGGAAGAGGACAGAGGACCATTGTGGCTGAAGTCACGCGCGTGCGCACGTGTGTGTGTGTGTGTGATGAAGCCAGAGAGGTATTGGGTCTGGATTATAGAGGGCTTGGTAAGGATGTTGGCTTTTCTCCCGGGCCAGGTGGGGAGCCACAGGGAGGTTTCGAGCAAAGGAGTGGCTTCTATGGCTCTGGGTGCTGTGTGGCGAAGAAGGTAACAGGTGAAAGCGAGGAGACCTGTGAGGAGGCTCTAAGGATTGATGATGGTGGCTTGAACCAGAGGTGGTGGGAGTCTGGGTGTATTTTGTAGGGAGAGCCAAAACGACTTGCTCATGGTTTGGAGAGGCATCCAGGATGACTCTAAGAATTTTGTTCCGAGTAAGTAGATGGCAGGAATTGGCACCGATGGAGATGGGGACATCTGCAGGGGGGGCAGGGGGAGGGGAAATCATGAGGATCAGATGCGTGCCTTGGGACCTGCTAACTCTTAGGCGCCTATTTGATGTCCGCTTGGAGGCGCTGGATTGGCAAATGGATATAGGAATCTGGCCTTAAAGGAAGGGACCCCAGGGGAGTTCCCTGGTGGGCTAGTGACTAGGATTGTTAGGATTCGGCGCTTGCACTGCTGTGGCCCGGGTTTAATCCTTGCTCTGGGAACTGAGATTCCACATCCAAAAAAAAAAAAAAAGGGGAAGGGACCAGAGGATACGGATGTAAGTATGGTAGTCCTCGGCCTCGTAGGTGGTATTTAAGGCCTGGACGAGTGAATCTAGATAGAGATCAGCCAGAAGAGACTGCGGTTTTTTTCCACCGGTGAAGACTCGGGGACGACCTCAACAGCATTTGAGAGAGCACAAGCGGAAGCACTGCTTCAGAAAGACAGATCATTTCTGCAGTTTGTTGTTCAAATGTTTGCACTGTCAGACTGGCTCACAGGTCACTTTGACTCAGATTCCTTTGCTCACAGCCTGGAACCAGCCTGCTCTGTGCCTGAGGGTAAAGAGGCCAATGATTACAGCTCTCCTCTCCGAGGAGGGAAGCTGCAACTTCAATGCTAAGCGAACCTTCTTTATGGGTATAAGAAATGTGCACTTTTCATCATTTATGGCTGAAATTCAGGCTGCAGATGAGTTCCTTCCCATCTTATTCTTTCTTCCATAGAAATATGAAGCAGCCATGATTGCTTTCCATTTGAGAAGGCCTTTATCAGTTATCTCCTATCATTTTCAATACATGGCATAATTTTCTTTTAAAAAATCACATTATAATGGAAAAAATAAAAATCATTATAAAAAATAAAATCATATCGTAATGGAAAAAAAAAAAACCAAAGGCTGATGGCAAATTGGGAAGAAGGACCAGTTTACCCTCACAATAAAGTTGGGGGCTTTATAAAATAGTTGGATTGGCAAATGTAATGGCATTTTAATATATTGGAATTTGCTCTTTGAGATAGCTTATCTTCTTTCTGTCTTTCAAGTATTTATCCGTGATCGTGTCACCTCAGCCAAGAAGTTAAGTCGGCTGGTTAACCCTGCAGATGCTGGGAAAGCAGACTTCTTAGCAGCACTTATAATTTACATTTGTGTCTCTGTCTCTGGAAAATTATTGAGCCGGCAACTTGCTGGAGATCTGTCTCCCCTGTTTTCAGATAGTCTTTTGCATTCGTCTGAACAGGGAAGGAGAGCCATTCCCAGTCAGATGGAACAGACAGGTGTTTTGTTAACAAGAGGGCAAATGGGAAAAAACAGGATCCCATTCTAATTTTTTAACAGCTTTATTGAGATGTAACGCATATACCGTACCATTCACCCATTTGAAGTATACATTTCGATGGGTTTTAGTATAATCACAGGGTTGTGCATTCGTTACCGTGAGTTGAGAACCTGCCATCACCCCCCAAAGACACCCTCATACGCATTAGCCATCACTCCCCCTTTCCTCCACCAGCCCTTCCGAGCAGCCCCTGGCAACCACTGAGATGCTTTCTATCTTTATAGATGTGCCTATTCCAGACGTTTCAGATAAATAGAATCATACTATGTGATTTCTTGTGACTGGCTTCTTAGCGTAATGTTTTCAACTTTCATCCACGTTGTAGCGTGTGTCGGCACTTCCTTCTTTTCTCTGGCTGCATATTGTAGTGATCTGTTCTTCAGCTGGTGGCTGTTTGAATTATTTACACCCTTTGTCCGTTTCGAATAATGTTGCTGTGACTATTCTTATACAAGTTTTGGGTGGACATGTTTTCCCTTCTCTTGAGTATGTATCTACGAGTGGATTTGCTGCGTCATAGAGTAACTGTACGTTTAATCTTTTGAGGAACTCCCAGAATTCCAAAGCAGCTGTACCCTTTGACATGCCCACCATCATTGTATGAGGGTTCCATTTTCTCCACGTCCTTCTGGGTACTTAGTATTCTCCACCTGTTTATTCCAGCCATCCTAGTAGGTGTGAATTCATTTCACACTGTGGTTTTGATGTGCATTTCCCGAATGACTGATGATGTTGAGCATCTTTTCATGTTCTTATTGGCTGCTTGTGTATCTTCTTTGGAGAAATATCTATGCGGATTCTTTGCCCATTTTTATTATTTATTTATTTTTTCAATTACTCAATGAATTTTATTACATTTATGGCTGTACAATGATCATCACAACCCAGTTTTGTAGCATTTCCATCCCAAACCCCCAGTGCATCCCCCACCCCACAACCTGTCTCCTTTGGAAACTGTTAAGTTTTTCAGAGTGTATGAGTCAGTATCTGTTCTGCAAAGAAGTTCAGTGCGTCCTTTTTTTAGATTCCACATGTAAGTGATAGCATTTGTTGTTGGTGTCTCACTGTCTGACTGACTTCACTTAGCATAAGTTCTAGGCCCGTCCGTGTTGCTGCAAATGCCGTTACTTCTTTCCTTTTAATGGCTGAGTAATATTCCATTGTGTATACATACCACATCTTCTTTATCCACTCCTCTGTCAATGAACATTTAGGTTGTTTCCATGTCTTGGCTATCGTACAGAGTTCTGCAATGAACGCTGGAGTACATGTGTCTTTTTGAGTCCTGGTTTTCTCTGGATAGATGCCCAGGAGTGGGATTGCTGGATCAAATGGTAATTCTATTTTTAGTTTTCCGAGGAATCTCCATGCTGTTTTCCACAGTGGTTGCACCAATATACAGTCCCACCAACAGTGTAATAGGGTTCCCTTTTCTCCATACCCTCTCCAGCATTTACTGTTTGTAGACTTTTTGATGATGGTCATTCTGTCCAGTATAAGGTGGTACCTCATAGTGGTTTTGATTTGCGTTTCTCTAATATTAGTGATGTTGAACATCTTTTCATGTATTTTTTGGCTATCTGTATGTGTTCTTTGGAGAATTGTCTGTTTAGATCTTCTGCTCATTTTTTGATGGGGTTTGCTTTTTTGGTATTGAGCTGCAGAAGGTGTTTATAAATTTTGGAGATTAAGCCCTTGTCAGTCGCTTCATTTGCAAATATTTTCTCCCATTCTGTGGGTTGTCTTTTTGTTTTATTTAGGGTTTCCTTAGCTGTGCAGAAACTTTTAAGTTTAATTAAGTCCCATTTGTTTATTTTTGTTTTTGTTGTCATTACTCTAGGAGGTGGATCTGGGAAGATAATTGCTGTGGTTTATGTCAGAGTGTGTTCAGGCTTTGTTTTCCTCTAAGATCAGAGAGTGTTCAGCTTGTGTTTTTCTCTTAGAGTTTTATAGTATCTGGTCTTATGTTTAGGTCTTTAATCCATTTTGAGTTTATTTTTATGTATGGTGTTAGGAAGTGTTCTAATTTCATTCTTTTACATGTGGCTGTCCGGTTTTCTCAGAACCGCTTATTGAACAGGCTGTCTTTTCGCCTTTGTATATTCTTGCCTCCTTTGTCATAGATTAGCTGACTGTAGGTGCGTGGCTTCAATTCTGGGCTTTCTATCCTGTTCCACTGATCTATAGTTCTGTCTTTGTGCCAGTACCATATGGTTTTGATGACTGTAGCTTTGTAGTGTAGTCTGAAGTCTGGGAGCCTGATTCCTCCAGCTCCATTTTTCTTTCTCAGGATGTCTTTGGCTGTTCTGGGTCTTTTGTGCTTCCAAACAAACTTTAAAATATTTTGTTCTAGTTCTGTGAAAAATGTCCTTGGTAATAGGGATTGCACTGAATTTGTAGACTGCCTTGGGTAGTATAGTCATTTTGATAAAATTGATTCTTTCAATCCAAGAGCGTGGAATA
The DNA here is from genome assembly GCA_004024745.2 of Catagonus wagneri. Lineage (NCBI taxonomy): Eukaryota > Metazoa > Chordata > Mammalia > Artiodactyla > Tayassuidae > Catagonus > Catagonus wagneri. The sequence goes on along the minus strand of PVHT020000017.1, from coordinate 1,265,048 downwards.
TCTTTCCAGCTGTTTGTCATCTTTGATTTATTTCATCATCGTCTTAGTTTTCAGAATACAGGTCATTTGTCTTCTTAGGTAGGTTTATTCCTAAGTATTTTATTCTTTTTGATGTGATGGTAAATGGGATTATTTCCCTAATTTCTCTTTCTGATCTTTCATTGTTAGTATATAGAAATGCAGTCAATTTCTGTGTATGAACTTTGTATCCTGTGACTTTGCCAAATTAGTTGATGAGCTCTAACAGTTTTCTGGCAGCGTCTTTAGGATTCTTTAGGTATAGTATCACGTCATCTGCAAACAGTGATAGTTTTACTTCTTCCTTTCCAATCTGGATTCCTTTTATTTCTTTTTCTTCTCTGATTGCTGTAGCTAGGACTTCCAAAACTATGTTGAATAGTAGTGGCGAGAGTGGACATCCTTGTCTTGTTCCTGATCTCAGCAGGAATACTTTCAGCTTTCACCATTGAGAATGATGTGAGCTCTGGGTTTGTCATATATGGCCTTTATTATGTTGAGGTAGGTTCCCTCTATGCCCATTTTCTGAAGGGTTTTTATCAAAAATGGGTAAAAGGCTGGATTTTGGATTTTGTCAAAGACTTTTTCTGCATCTATTGAGAGGATTATATGGATTTTATTCTTCAGTTTGTTAATGTGTATCACACTGATTGATTTGCGGATATTGAAGAATCCTTGCATCCCTGGGATAAATCCCACTTGATCATGATGTACAATCCTTTTAATGTATTGTTGGATTCAGTTTACTAGTATTTTATTGAGGGTTTTTGCATCTATATTCATCAGTCAAATTGGCCTGTAATTTTCTTTTTTTGTGGTATCTTTGGTTTTGGTATGAGGGTGATGGTGGCCTCATAGCATGAGTTTGGGAGTGTTCCTTCCTCTCCAATTTTTTGGAAGAGTTTCAGAAGGGTAGATGTTAGCTCTTCTCTAAATGAAGCCATCTGGTCCTGGACTTTTGTTTGTTGGAAGTTTTTTAATCAGTTTCAATTGCAGTACTTGTGTTTGGTCCATTCATCTTTTCTATTTCATCTTGGTTTAGTCTTGGAAGATTGTACTCTTCTAAGAATTTGTCCATTTCTTCTAGGTTTTCCATTTTATTGGCATATAGATGCATGTAGTATTCTCTATGATTCTTTGTATTTCTGTGATGTCCGTTGCATTTTCTCCTTTTTCATTTCTAATTTTATTGATTTGTGTCCTCTCTTTTTTTCTTGATAAGTCTGGCTAATGGTTTATCAATTTTGTTGATCCTTTCAAAGAACCAGCTTTTAGTTTCATTGATCTTTTCTATGGTTTTCTTTGTTTCTATTTCATTTATATCATTATTATTTCATTTATGCATTTAACTCAGTGTCAGCTTGCTCCAAAGCCCCTACTGTCTCTATTTCTTTGTACTTAGCAACAAGTCCACCTTGTCTTTTGTGCCTACTAAGTGATAACCCTGTGTCTTCTTCCCATTCCTGTTATCTCTGCTCCCTTCAGTCTGTTTCCAACCCATAATTTGATCATTTCTTAAAGTATTAACATCTTCTCTTTTAACCATTCTTTTTTTTTTAAAAAATTGAGGTATAGTTGATTTACAATATTATGTAAGTTTCGAGTGTGCAACATAATGGTTCATAACTTTGAGGTTATGCTCCTTTCATATTATTGTAAAATACTGGCTGTATTCCCTGTGCTGTATGATGTAGCCTTGCCGCTTATTTCTTTTACATATTGTAGTTTGTACCTCTTAATCCCCTCCCCATTCCCTACTGCGCATTGGTGACAATTAGCTTGTTCCCTATACCTGTGAGTCTATTTCTTTTAGCCATTATTTTATCCTTTTTCATTAGCATGGAAATGTTCTTCTGTTGGCGTAATTGTGGGAGACGTTTGACCATAGAAAGATTAGTGTATTTCCCTTATTGCTTTGGCTTTGACCTCCAAGTCGTTGGAGCTCAGAGAATATAAGGGGCTTTAGAAAGCACTTGCTGCATTGCCCTCACTTCTGAAAGGGAGATGAGGGCAGGGTAATGAGGTGAGGGGTAGGGAGAGACTTGCCCCAGGTCCCAGAGCTGCTCCACTGTCAGCCCTGGGCCTTTTATTTTATGCGCTGATGCCTCCCTTGGTAGGTGAATGGATTAAAACAATTGTAGAGTAAGTGGCCATAGTTTCTGCAGCTGCACAAGAGCTTAAATGATATGGGAGGAATCAGGATGCAGATATTAGTGCTTCCAGATCTGCCATCAGACATAAAATTCATCATTTTATCTTGGTAGCTATTTCCTACTGATCGGAGCAGGGGAGAAATTTGGGCCTTATTATGTAGAAATATTTTAACGCCTAATTCTCTCATCTCAATGGTAGAACACATTTGGGGCATTGCTGCTTGCGCAGGCCTCAGAAAGCAGAGAAAGTTCTAGTCCTCTTTGCACTCCCCGCATCTCATCCATCCCTCAGGTCTACGTGCCTAAAAATGTCGGCGTGTGACACCTGTTTGAGACTGTCACACTTTCTTTTATCTGAAGAAATATGTAGCAGTGTAAAAATTCGGCAGTCCGGTTGTGAAGACCAGGACGTACAGGAGTCAATTTTTTAAAAAATTACAAGACATTTTTAGGAATTGATTTTTATGTCCTGACAAATAGTGTATTTTTAATGGCATGTATCTTTTAAAAAAAAGTTAACATTTACTCGAATCATGTGAATCGTGTCATTTAAGTCTCCCTTCTTGTGTTTTTTTTCAGTTTTTAAAAAGTTTTATTCAAGTGTTGTAGAAGTATAGGATCGTACGAATATTAGGAAGATAAATTTGTTATTGACTTTATGTTTCAAATCAGGTGCATGTGTGTATGCGCACGCACGTGCGGGTGTGTGCGGTGGGAGGCTCTGTAGCAGAGCTGCTAGTCCGCTGTCTTGTGTGGGTCAATTGAGAATTTTCTGTGCCCTTGAGCAGGATTGGCCGTGATGAACCACATACACCAAGAAGGGTGATGTGTCATCAGCCCGATACCACCTGGGACCCAGACTTTGAAGGCCCTTTGTTTTTCTTTTTTGTTTTTGTTTTTAGGGCTGCACCCGTGGCATATGGGAGTTCCCTAGGGGTCGAATCGGGGCTGCAGCTCCCAGCCTACACCACAGCCAGAGCAATGCTGGATCCTTAACCCACTGAGCGAGGCCAGGGATCAAACCTGTGTCCTTATGCATGCTAGTCAGGTTCATTACCGTTGAGCCATAACGGGAGCTCCTGAAGGCCCTTTGTATCAGAGAGCAAGTGGGAAATATAGCTTCTCTGAGAGATGTAGAACCCCAGATCTTAAACCCAATGATCCAAAATAGCTGAGTTTGATGACCTGTTTTCTTTGAACAAGTTTTCCTTGCTCATGGACCAGAGGCAGGTAGCAGACTTTGATATGGGTCCCCCGGAGAGTTCACTGGAACTGAACCTTCCAAATTAGCACTTACGATCTGGGACATGTCAAATATGTTGAAGAGTGCAGTTTAACAATCAAAGTTGTGTTACTGTGCTGCCAGTTACTCTGCGTCGGGTGGGCACAGCACCCTGTGAAGTAGATCTCGCCATATGCTGCGTTTACAGGTAAGGAAACTTGAGGCTCCGAGAGGCTAAGTAACTTGCCCATGTTTGTCCATGGTGGGTGAGAGCAAAATACATCCCCCAGTAGATGCAACAAGCTGGGATGGAAATCTGGGTCTCTCTGACCCTTTTCCTGCCTTATCAGATGGGGCAAGAATATCTTTCTCCTGGTTATTTTAGGATCTAGTAAGATAAAACGTTCCCAAAGTGCTTTGTAATCGCTAATAAAGCTTTGCCAAGTGAAAGGCATTATCAGAAATACGCTACAGTGTCGTCTCTCGGTGCTTGTCTACCTACCCTTCAGGGAAATCCGGATATCCTGGAGTTTGAATCTTTACCCCTGGCTTTCTGATGAGTGAGAGAGGTTTATGTCCCGGACATGGACCCTGGGAACCTAGTACACTGCTCTGACTTAGCCAGCGCTATTTTCAAGAGGGCGCTTTGCGTGTTACAAGGCTGAAGAATAAAGAGAAGGTCAGCAGTGTGTCCGGAGACACGGGTCTGTGTCGCCCCCCCCAGAGCTCTTTCTAGCACGCTGCAAGGTCACGTGAGCGTTTCCAGCTGACCTCTAACGAGTACGCCGTTTCTCTCCCCTTCTTGTTTATCAGAGACCGAGGTGCTCCTCCGTGTAAAGGACATCAGCCATTTCTTAATGCAAGACATCGCCTTCCTGTCTGGTAAGCAGACTTTTTCATATATTTAGACCAGAAGAAGTTTAAATCTCCTAGCAAAGTGAGTTTGGTCCTTCTTCCATAAAGGGCTATGTAATTTACGTATTTGAATAAGCGTTTATACATTGTGCATGTAGTTGCAAAAGAAACACACACGTAGAGAGTTTAAGTATGTTGAGGTGCGCGATTAAAGCCACTCTTTACCAGCCCTGGGCACTGGACATTAGGGCAAGTCTTTGGCGCTCCATGGTGGGTGAGAGCAAAATACATCTCCTACGTGGGTGCAGGGGTGCAGGCTGAGTGAGAGGGTGGCCCCTCAGGTGGCTTCTTAGAGGTTTTCCCCTCCAGCATAGCTCTGAGCCCTTAAATGTTCATTATAGATGCTGTCAAGTCACACCAGTTAACCTGCATGTACTGTGCTGTGTAAGGATTTCATTTAAACATGCTGAAAAAGTTTACTTTCCTAAAATGCATCTGTGTATTTGTATGTGTGTCTGCATTTGTATATACTAAATGTTGTGATGAAATATACATAACATATAATTTACCCTCTTAACTAGTAAGTGCCTACATAGTGCAGTGCTGTGAAATTTCTTTGTGTTGCTGTGCAACCATCACCACCATCCACCTCCAGAACTCTTTTTGTCTTGTCAAACTGAGACTCTGTACCTGTTAAAAAAAATAACCCAGAGCTCTCACTGTAGCACAATGGGTTAAGAACCTGACTTCAGTGGCTCTGGTTGCTGTAGAAGTGCAGGTTTGATCCCTGGCATTGCTGTAGCTGCTGCACAGGTCACAGCTGTGGATCAGATTCAGTCCCTGGCCTGGGAACTTCCATATGCCACGGATATGGGCCATTGAAAAAAAATAATGACCCCTCATTCCCTCCTCCCTCTAGACCCTGGCCACTACCATTCTATTTTCTGTCTCTACGCATTTGACTATCCTGTGTGCCCCATATGAGTGGAATCATGCTTGTTTTTGTCTTTTTGTGACTGGTTTATTTCACTTAGCATGATGTCCTCAAGGTCTCTCTATGTTGTAGCATGTGTCAGAATTTCCTTCCTTTTGAAGGCTGAGTAATATTCCACTGTGTGGATGGAACACATGTGTTTGTCCGTTCATCCATCCCTTCCACCTCTTAGCTATTGTGAATAATGCTGCTTAGTACCGTTATTTATTTATTTATTTATTTTTGAGATAGAGCAATGGTAAACCACTCCTCTCTTTTTAATTTGGTCAACTATCTAGGGAAAGTTTTGCTTAAAGACAGGAAAATGCCTTTGAGGTGTTAGAATAGCTTGAACTATACCATTAAACTGTACCCTTATATTTCTTATATTAAGTAAGAACACCTTATGAGTATGTGTTGTTTGCATGGAAATACTTCTTAGGTGTTGAGAGTACAGGAGACCATCTTACTCCTTTGAAGTAGTGTAATTATTTCTCCTGAAATGATAGCTACATGCTCGGTTTACGAAACGAGCATTTACTTTATAGATGATCCTAATTGGACACTTCACTCTGGCCTCTCTGCTTTAATGATTATAATTAGCAGTAATTGTGAATTAGTGGTGACTTAATTAATGTAGTTTTATGTCTTATTCTCTAAGTGTTATAAGTGTGTGATTTGTATTTTACTGAAGCTCATCAGTGGTTTTCAAACTGTGATCCAAATAGAGCCACCCCCGGGGAACGCCCAGATCCCTCTCCACAATTTTCTTCCTTATCTGATTTTTGTAGGTTTTCAAAATATTTCTGCCTACGGTTTCTTTTGAAGAAGGGGTTCCTAATGGGAAAAATGATGAAAACCTTCCAATTTATTTTATTTTATTTTTTGCTTTTTAGGGCCGCACCCGCGGCATATGGAGGTTCCCAGGCTAGGGGTTGAATTGGAGCTACAGCTGCTGGCCGACGCCACAGCCACAGCAACGCGGGATCCAAGCCACATCTGCAGCCTACACCACAGCTCACGGCAACGCCGGATCCTTAACCCACTGAGCGAGGCCAGGGATCGAACCTGCAACCTCATGGTTCCTAGTTGGATTCGTTTCCACTGCGCCACAAGGGGAACTCTGAAAACCTCCAGATTTAGAATATAAATATCTTCTTTGCTCTTTTCTCACGTATTTACTACCTAGTCTAGCACTTGCAGGTACTCCGTATAATAACTGTTTATGGATTAGCAGATGACAGCTTGCACTTATAGGAACCAACTTTGCGTCCTTTGATAGGTATAGTTTGCCTGAGTGCTTCTTGGCAAGTCAAAGTTATATAATATATATGTTGCATTATATGTTATATATTGATATTACTAGTTTGACATCATATTCCGCCTGTGGGGTCCCTTTGTTTCATGGTTGGCTAAATCTCTTGGTTCAGAGTCGTACCGTCGCTCCTTTGACTTCCTTTGAAATTCTTGGGTGGATGCTATCCCTTTCCCATGATTATTTTTCTTCATCTCGCTCTTTAAGTCTAGAATGTTATAACGATTTGTCATCATTTGATTTAATACAAAGTCTAGTTTGATTCAGAAGATACTGTGAGAACGGGGCCCTCCCTCAAATTTCCACTGATAAAGATTAAGGCAAGGGATTAATTTGATCTTTTCCCAAGTTCACTAGAGGAGAATGTGTGTTCTGCTTTTGTCAAATAGAGTATTCTAGAAATGTCAAGTCACACTGGTGAGATTGTTCTTCAGGTGTACGGTTTCCTTGTGAATTTCCTGTTTGCTTGTCCTGTCAATTTTTGACAGGGGTGGTGAAATTTCTGACTAAAATTGTGGATTTGTCTATTAAATTTCTGACTAAAATTGTGGATTTGTCTATCCATTTTTTTTGTTCTTTGTTTTTTTATGGCTGCATCTGCGGCATAATGGAAGTTCCTGGGCTAGGAACTGAATCTGAGCTGCAGCTGTGACCTGCGCCTGCAGCTCTGGCAGCAACAGATCCTCTAACCCACATCTCCACAGTGGCTGGAGCTGATGCAGTTGGACTCTTAACCTACTGCACCACAGCAGAAACTCCAGCCCTAGCCATTTTTGTTTCATGTCTTTTAAAGCTCTATTATGAGATACATAAGCATTTAGGATTATGTCCTCTTTATTAATTGACTGCTGTTTGATTATCAAATTATCTTCTTAATATCTTGTAAAATCTTTACTCTGAAATCTACTTTGTCTGAAATTAGACACCTTCCTTTTGATTAATTAGTATGATATATCCCTTTCTATCTTTCTGACTTTAATGCATTGCGTCTTTGTATTTAAAATGTGTTTCTTTCAGGTAATAAGTATATAGTTGCATCTTGATTTTTTTAAAATAAAATTGATAATCTCTAACTTTTTTTGTCCTTTTTTTTTTAGGGCCACACCTGCAGCATATGGAAGTTCCCAGGCTAGGAGTCAAATTGGAGCTGCAGCTGCCAGCCTACACCACAGCCACAGCAACGCCAGATTTGAGTTGTGTCTGTGACATACACCACAGCTCACTTCACATTGGATCTTTAACCCACTGAGCAAGGCCAGGGATCGAACCCACATCCTCATGGATACTAGTTAGATTTTTTTTATTGTCTTTTTGCCTTTTTTATGTAGAGCCGCACCTGCGGCATATAGAGGTTCCCAGGCTAGGGGTCTAACAGGAGCTGTAGCCGCCGGCCTTCGCCACAGCCACAGCAACGCGGGATCCGAGCCGCGTCTGCAACCTTCACCACAGCTCACAGCAACGCCGGATCCTTAACCCACTGAACAAGGCCAGGGATCGAACCCGCAACCTCATGGTTCTTAGTCGGATTCGTTAACCACTGAGCCACGAAGGGAACTCCGATACTAGTTAGATTCTTAACCCACTGAACCACAACGGGAACTCTGATAATCTCTAATTTTTAATTGTGTCAAAGTCATTTACATTGAATGTGATTATTCACATGGCTAGGTTTGAATCTATCATCTTACTGTTTGTTTCCTATTTATCCCACTAGTTCTTTGTTTTTTCCCCTCCATTTTTGCTTTCTTTTGGAATTAGTTGTTTTATCATTCTACTTTATCTCTTTTGCCTTTGTCATAGTTTCATTGCATATTAAAATTTTCATATCCTATATCTTTATTCACTTAAATTCAGCCAAATAAGAATTACAACTAAACCTCTCAAAAAATTTCTTTAGCAAGCTAAATTCACAGGCCACTCTACAGCTTTCCTTCTAAAACAATCCTTCACAATTAGCACTAAACATTTATTGAGCACCTACTCTGTGCCCAGCTGATAGTCTGGTTACAGAGTGGGACCTGAGGCACGTGTAAAGCTCATCCCTGAATTTAGGTGGCTTTCATTCTCATCATTCTGTATCCTCCAGGCAGCAAAGAGGGCTGTGGGGGTGGGGAGCACGCTTAATTTTAATGCACGGAAAATTGGTGATCTTTCTTTCCTTTCATTAGTAAGATTCCCATACCATTGCTGCTATCATTGCTTATGTTCTTTCTTCCACCAATCTGCTAGAACGTCACTTATTTCCTGTAGTTTGTATCCTGTATTCTTTCATGCCTACCGCGATCTAAGTGGTCAGTTTTATCAAGATTTCCACTTGCTGTCAAGCTGTCAATTACGCATTTTGAATTTGGGTTCATAGCATTGGTATAGAAACAGTTATTTCCCAATACCTACGGTTGTTCGATATGAGAGATCAGCTGTATTTTCAACTAAATTTATTTTACACATTCCGTGAATATTTTTCTGACTGTATTCACTCCTTTTGCTCTCTGTTCTCTCTCGCTCTTCCTCCTTCCCTTCCTCCCTTCCTATTTTTTTTTTTTTTCGTTTTGAAACCACTCTGCCACTTTTTAGACTTAAGCAGGAACACATGCCGTTTTGGTTTCTGTGGAGAACATCATCCTGATAAAAGTTTCATTGGCCCAAAATTATCTTCTTCCCACGCCTCTCAAATCTAAATTCCTCTTTCTTGCATTGTTGTCACGTAAATGTTCATTTTGTTTTTTATACTATTTTAGGTGGCCGGGGAAAGGACAATGCTTGGATCATTACATTTCCAGAAAATTGTAATTTCAGATGCATACCAGAAGAAGTGATAGCAAAAGTGCTGACTTACTTGACGTCTATTGCGAGGTATAGCATTTCGCTACATTTTTTCAATTTGTTTTATATTGGATACCCATTTGAGTGTAATAAGAGGAAAATGTTTTTTTTAGTGTGGCTATTATTATCATTGTAAATGATTGTAAGACTCACCTTCAGAGTAGATAAGAAATGACTTAGAAGAGGAAGCTGTTAGGTACCTCAGTTGCTATAAAAATTATACTGAAGATCTATGAAAACAAAATTGAGGGCTGAAAAGTATTTGTCCTCGTGTAAAAGAACATAGATTGAAAATTATGATCATACATAAAGCTTTTAATTTGCCTAAAAGACATCTATTTTTCGTGTCTTCCAAGGATAAAATAAGAAGATTGAAAGTTGAATAGACTCAAAAGTGATATGGGAATAGATTAGGAGTAACTTCTGGATATTAGAAATCATTTGAGATGAGAATGCTCTAAGGGGAAAGTTTCAAAAGCTTCCTTAAAGATGTTATTTAGGTTGAAAACAATTTTTTTCAAGGAAACATTTTTTCCAGTTATTAATCCTGAAGACAAGAAGGTACAAATCTAAGATGGTAATTTTGTGAAGAGTCTCATGAACTAAAATCAAATCTCAGAAAATAAAATTTACACTGTACCCCTTAAATCTTGAAAATGGTCTTTTTAGGGAAAATGAAAGTTCTGTTATCCATGACACTGCCTTCCCTCAAGGAGCAGGCAAGAATAGGAACGTGTATTTAATACTGTTTTTATGAATGAGTGAGTGGGTCATTGGCTTATGATGGATTGCCATGATAGGCGAAGTCTGATGTCATGAAGAACAGCTGTCTGTAAGGTTTTCCCATGCACCAAATTGCAGTATTCCAAATGCCAAATTGTGATAGCCTACCTTCATTTCACTGTTACTTGCATATTAAAAGATTGACATTAGCGATAGAAAAGAAATTTTACGTAGAGAGTAAGGGAATATGGAATCAAATTGGTTTTTTCCATTGGAGTAAGTACTTTGTGACAGCTTTCCAGATCCAAATCTGCCTTTCAGGCAAGACATCACATGCAAATGAAATAATCAGAAGTAAGGACATAGCTAGCAAATTTGGGTTAATACTAAGAAAAACGTCTTATTTCCTCTTATCTTATAGGCAAAATGGATCTGACTCCCGATTTACTGTTATTCTTGATCGAAGATTGGATACTTGGTCTTCTCTCAAAATCTCCCTCCAAAAAATCTCAGTAAGTACCAATTTATTCTTATTTTTGTTTTGCATTATACTTACATTTTGCGGGGGTAAAGATTATTTTGATACTGATGGAGACAATAAAAATAGATGGGATGGAGAGGCTGGAAAGTAGAAAGAAGAGCTGGTAGAGGAGATTGAGCTAAACAGCTCTACCCCAAATAAAACCCAGTCTGTACATATATACAATGGAATATTACTCAGCCATCAAAAAGAATGAAATAATGCCTTTTGCAGTAGCATTAATGGACCTAGAGATTATGATGCTAAGTGAAATTTAGAGAAAGACAAATATCATATGAGATCGCTTATACGTGGAATCTAAAATATGTTGCAGATGAACTTCATGACAAAACAGAAATAGACTCACAGACATAGAAAACAAACTTACGGTTATCAGAGGGGAAGTGTGGTGGGGGAAGAATCAATTAGGAATTTGAGATTAATAGATACGCACTACAATATATAAAATAGATAAACGGCAAGGACCTTGCAGAGCACAGGGAACTCTACTCGATATTCTGTAATAACGTATATAGGAAAAAATCTGAAAAAGAATGGATATATGTATATTTGTATGTATATGTATATATATTTGAATCACTTTGCTGTACACCTGAAACTAACAACAGTGTAAATCAACTATACTCCAGTATAAAATAAATTGGAAGAAAAACCTGATAGGAAAGAATGAGTGGTTATGGTTCAAGTTGAGTGAGAAGAGATTCTTGGTCCACTGTGCTTTCCTTTATTTTTTAAAAAAATGATTTTTATTTTTTCCATTATAGCTGGTTTACAGTGTTCTCTCAATTTTCTACTGGACAGCAAGGTGACCCAGTCACACGTACATATAGACATTCTTTTTCTCACATTATCATTCATCAGTCTCCATCATAAGTGGCTGGATATAGTTCCCTGTGTTATACAGCAGGACTTCATTGCTTATCTACTCCAAAGGCAATAGTTTGCATCTCTTAACCCCAGAACCCCAGCCCATCCCACTCCCTCCCCCTTGGCAACCACAAACTGTTCTCCAAGTCCATGAGTTTATTTTCTGTGGAAAGGCTTATTTGTGCTTTATATTAGATTCCACTATGCTTTTCAAAGCAAGGCAAGTTTTTATCGGAATTTTTTAAAAAATGGAAATAGCTGTGTTGTGTACTCATTGTATATGGAAAAGTATAAAGAAGGTTTAAAACAATAGTCAGTAATCCAACCATCCAGAAATAAGTACTTGAACATTGTTGGTGTCCATCTTGCTAGACATTTTTCACCCCTGGGATAGAGAGGGAAGTGAGACACCTGCAAAATGACATACCGCCCCAACTGCAGTCTGGTTCCCCGATCCCCAAAACCCAGATAGAGCAGTGTCCCTAGAGGAGACGGCAGGAGAGACGCAATCCTGCCCACAGCCAAGATGATCTTTTACGTTATTAGGCTCAACTGGATATTGGCTGACACTTCTCTTTCATAGAAGGAGAGGGAGGTGAGGAACACATAGACTCCTCCTGAGCTGGTAAGAGTGGGACTCCCTGCCGGAGGGGCGTGCGGTCAACTCCTCTGTCAGACCAGTTTAGCTGGGAATCTGTATGTTTTTCTGAGAATGCGCCGTCCGTCAACCATCTAAAAGTCTTCCTTTGTCTCCTGACATAGGAGGCCACACCCACCAGACACAGTTGATTTAGCTGTGAAGGAGGGACAGAAAGTCTAGGTTGCTGGACTTCCGAGCTAGTGTTCTTTTTGCTCTACTGCCTTGCTGCCGAGAGCAGGAAATACATGGGCACTCGCGTGGTAAAGTGCATGAGATCACTCTTCTTCTCATACCCAGTAAGAATTATTCCTCGTCTTGGGCAAGTCAGCAAAGTGGTCTGTTTGTTTATCTCTGCTGACAGAGGTGTTTAATCATAAGCAATGGAGAGAAGAGTTGATACCAAATTCATTCACACTAGTTATCAAAATAAAATAGTTATGGAGTTCTCATCATGGCTCAGCGGTTAACGAACCTGACTAGCATCTGCGGGGATGCGGGTTGGATCCCTGGCCTCGCGCAGTAGGTTAAGGATCCGGCGTTGCCGTGAGCTGCGGTGTAGGCCACAGACGCGGCTCGGATCCCGCGTTGCTGTGGCTGTGGTGTAGGCCGGCAGCTACAGCTCCGATTTGACCCCTAGCCTGGGAACCTCCATATGCCACGGGTGTGGCTCTACATAAAAGGCAAAAAGACAAAAAAAAAAAAAATTCAGGAGTTCCTGTTGTGGCTCAGTGGGTTAAGGACCCAACATATTATCCATGAGGATGTGTGTTCTATCCCTGGCCTCGCTCAGTGGGGGGTTATGGCAAGCTGCAGTGTAGGTCAGAGATGTGGCTCAGATCCAGTGTTGCTGTGGCTGTGGCTTAGGCCTGCCGCTGCAGCTTTGATTTGATCCCTGGCCCAGGAACTTCCATATGCTGCCAGTACAGCCGTAAAAAGAAAAAAAATAAAGTAATCAAACCTTGACTTCATATAATACATTTGTGTTTTTTCTTTTTTTTTGCTTTTTAGGGCTGCACCTGCGGCATATGGAGGTTCCCAAGCTAGGGGTCGAATCGGAGCCACAGCTGCCGGCCTACACCACAGCCACAGCAACGTGGGATCTACATCACAGCTCATGGCAACGCCCAACCCTTAACCCACTGAGCAAGGCCAGGGATCAAACCTGGGTCCTCATGGATGCTAGTCAGATTCGTTAACCACTGAGCCACGATGGGAAATCCCAATCGTGCTTTTTCAAAAGCATTCACATTTATTAAGTACTGTTGATTCTGTTTCCTAATTAAGTCCCGCAGGTGGCTATCCTTATGATTGTCGTATAGGTGAGGAAATCACATCGATATACACACTTTGGAGAGGTTATATGATGTATCCAGGGTCAAAGAGCTAAGTTAACAAAAAGAGCTGGAGCCAGATTTGAATTTTCATGGATTCCAGTAGCCTTTCCATCTGCTGCTGCTTCTCATTTTCTAAGTGACTCGTGGGTAGGAAAAGAAATTCGGTTTATCTTTTAAGAAAAAAGTGAGATTCCTTTGCAGAGAGTACCTCTGCCCTCCGTGTACTGTTGAGTGCTGTCAGTGGGGCTGAATGATGTAAAAAGCTGTCTCCTGTACTCTGGCGTTAGAACTGGTCCTTGGGCCTGTTGAACAGACTTCAGTTTATGACAGTAATCAATTTGTTTTATATTAAATGTAGCACTAGTTACAACAAAACATTTTAAAATCACCTAGCCCAGCTTTTTTTCTTTAGGCCAAAACTACCCGCTTGATGAAATTAATTTCCAGCAAGTGACTGGTTGGCACATGGCCTCTGCTTTTTTGGTAAATTTTATTTTTGATTAATTAAATAGTTGGTTGGAACAGAGGTTTCTTTTTTCCTAAAAGACAAGTATATAAGTCAGTCTTGATACTAGTGTCTCGGGCCACAGAAGCAGAACGGCTTGTTTCCTGTGAGGCGATGCTCGGCTTTCTGCTTTCCCAGGGCCGCTCTCAGTGGAGCAATGTGCCGTGTGCCCAGCAAAGAGCTCTGCGTTCAAGGTCCCTTTATTTGCGTAACTGCCGAAATCATGGTGCTGGGCAGGAGCGGGGGTGCAAGTGATGATGACGCCTAACTGGCCGTAGATTCAAGTGTTGTTTCTTTTTAACATTTTAAACGTTCCTGCTTATGGTATGTGTTTCCATACCCAGCTCAGAAGCACATTAATTATATCTCCACCATGAATAGCCATTGGGTACTGTTTGCACTAGAGGTAAATATTGAATGCAAACTAATTTCAAGAGCAAAAGATGACATTCAGAAACAACTTCTGGAGTTCCTGTGTGGTGAAGTGCGTTAAGAGCCTGACCGAATCAGCTACGGAGGCATGGGTTCAATCCCCGGCCTGGTGCAGTGGGTTAAAGGATCCGACATTGCCGCGGCTATGGCTTGGATACAGTCCCTGGCCCAGGAACTTGCATATGCCTCAATTATGGCCACAAAAATTTTTTTAAAAAGAAAAGTTTCTGGTGAAAATTGCCATTGTGTAGATAGGTGTTAACTGTCTTTGGTTTTTTTTTTTTCCGTTTTTTTTTTACCACAGCCAAGGCACATGGAAGTTCCTGGGCCAGGGATGGAATCAGAGCTGCAGTTGTGACCTACACCACAGCTGTGGCAATGCCAGATCCTTAACCCACCATGCCACAGCAGGAACTCCTTTGGTATATTATTTTAAACTAGTGTCTATGAAATAATTACATAATTTAATTTGAAGACCTTAATTTCTAGATTCAGAAAAAAAAAAACCCTATGCAGGTAGGTTATGTTTCGCAGTGATAGACAAGATTTTTTTTTTCATTATACATTTTGGGAAAAGGTTAATTTGGGAGAGAATCCTATCTATCTTAGAAAGTTTATGTGTTCTATTCTTTCTAGATTATCATTAGAACAAAATTTCACAAGCTGTTAACCTCTCACAAGGCTCAACCCAGAATAGAATTTAATTAAAAAAGAAAAGCAATTGAATTTCAAGTTACAGACCAGGGTAGGAGAAGAATAAAGATAGCGGTTAAGACTACCTTCACAAAGATTCTTAGCATTCCACCTTAAAAATCAAACTGCGCAGTAGGGAAAGCCAGTCCCATCTAGCCCCTAGGAGGAGAGTCAGGTTTTTTTTTTTTTTCCTTCCTCCACTCTTAGGTCGAGCCTGATCTTGCTGAGCAGTCCAGCACCAGCTAATCCACGAGGTTCAATCAAGCTAAGTAATTGGGGGAATGTGTCGACTGTGAATTACAATGAGCAGCGGGGAAGGAGTTGTCAGCTGACTAATCAGGGATAGTGGTTTTTTTTGCAGTGCTGCCACGGTGGTAATGGAAGCCGCTACGGTAGCTTTGTTTGATAGAGATTTTTGGCTGCCGTTTTTAAATACTACCTAAGAAGCAGCTCATATTTCATCAATGTTGCACTGACAATTGCAAACGAAGAGTGTCACTGTGTATAGGCGAGATGGCAGAAGCAACTCCCCCGAGAGGCAAGATGAGGTTCAGAAGGAATGCGGTAAGGGCTCTGCCTGCAGTCCTGGAAAGCCTATTCCCAAGTTCAAGTGCAGCGATGCTGCAGCATGGGGCTATAGCACAAACTGCTGAATGGGGCTTTTAAGGACAGGTGGCAAGAATGGAGACTTGTATTTGCATGGATTGCAGCGATGTGATGACTGTGATGTGGACAGAGGGCAATATAAAGGAGTCAAGGGGATTGAATGGCATTTTAGAATCTAAAATGTGGTCAAGTTTATGAGGAAGCACCATTGGTCATGTCCTGTGTTTACGACGGTATGAACAATTTTGAATCGTTTGGCAGAGTGGCTTGAAGTCACTAGTTAAAATAATACCTAACAAAAAGACTCATCTTTTCACCACGGTCAAATACAGTGTGGTATCATGGACAGATCTGGAGGCCACTTCATCAGCATTTAAAAAGGCAGCCCTTCCTGGGTGTTGAAGTACAAGTGAAAACATTTAAAGTCTGATGATTTGAAATCTGATTTCAATTCTTCCCCAAATTCAGACTTTGAAGATGCAGAAATCTAGCCTATTGACAACTTTTTTTTTTAAGAAAAAAAAATGACTTACTTTTCATTATAGGCTAGAATTTAGAAATCTCTCCTCTTCTTTGGTTGTATACTAAGTTCCCAGCAAATTTCTGAAGGAATATTTAGATGTATTTTGTAGAAATGTGAAATAAGGTTAGCTAACTGAATAACTAACTGGTCATCAACAAGGTTTTCAGTGCTACCCATTTTTTTTCAAAACTTAACGAAAACGTTATTGATGTTGTCTTGCTTAATCACGACAACACACAAAAAATAAGAAAGTAAAAATCAGTCATAGGAAAAAAAGGACACGTGGAATCAAAAGTAAGATAAGGGAAATAAAGCAGTAGGAATTTTATTCCTGTTGAATGACAGTGAACATCGTGGGGTAAGGAGATGATTTATGTTCTAATAAAGCTCTTAGCACAAAGTGGTATTTTAAAAATTACAGTTTAGGCTATGGCTCTTTGGGACAAAATTGGATCTCCACCTCTACACATGATTTTGTATCATCTGAATAATTGCCTCGGACTTTTAACATTTTATGGTGCACAAGAAATGCCTGTGTATCTGCTTTGCAGTTTTGGGTGCAACTGACATGAGTACTTTTGTGGTCCAAAGTGACTGACTTAAGCTTTCAGAAAATTCCCAGTTCCTTTATATACATAAATGTTTTCCAAGTTCTGAACTTCATTCCACATATGTACACATATATTAATATGCCCACAAATAAATACCACACACAAGTGCTTAGCGACTAGATATATCTAGTACTGTGCTACACACAACCTGGGTTACAGAGGTAGGTTTTCAATGGCCGCTGAGCTGAAGAAGCTCTCCTTTTAATAGAGCAGGTAGGACACGTCCGTAAATATTACTAAGGAACTTCTAGCTGATGGGAAGGCCTCATCAAGGAGATGACATTTGTTTGGACCTCAAGCTAGAGCATTATGGGTCTCTTATCTTTCTTTGTTTCTATCCTCTATTTTTCTCTCAAGTGAATAACTTTAAGTGGTCCCTGGGAACAGGTAGCTTGAGATGGACTTGACTGGATTAAGTGTGCAGCCCAGAACTATAGTGGAAGACACACGTGTTGCTCGCATGGATAGGGCTTGACCAGTGTGAACAATTTGAAGCTCAGCTGGAGACACGGCGGTTTGACTCGGAAGGATCTGTGGAGCTGGGCTGGTGCCGGCGTCTGTGGTAGGGAACACCTAAAGGCGTGGTAAGAGCGGATTTAAAGTCCAAAGAGAGGATTCAGCGTGTTACTTGGTGGAAATTGCAGTGACCGACCGAGTGAGAGGGAGGATTGAGATAGGATATGGGACAAGGAGGGCGAACCACAAGAAAAGAGCATTGTCTGGGACTGTCCTCCTCCTGAGGTCACTTGGCAAGTTGTTTGGCGACCTGTGAAGTGACACTTGCTTCGGGTACTCTCTAAGGGTGGGGAATGTGGGACAAGTGCAGAAGCAGTTCCTGGTGTTGGGAACTCTTTTCTATAGCTTGAGGTCGTGAGATTTTTTTTTTTTTTCTCAGCCTGTACTCTAATGTGATAGGTTGGACCTTATCAAAGTCACGTGCCAACAATTCAGTCGTATAATCATCTTGTTCAGTAGGCTCCGTGGTGCTAAATGGTTTCCAACATTGGCTTTGACTGTTAGTGTTTGTCCCGTTTTGTAGATGTCAAGGTCAAGTTATTCCTAAATGCTAAGCAGCAAGTCTGAGCACGCATTCAGACTCTGCATCGTTAAGTGCGTGTCCTGGCAAGGGTTAAGCATCCTGGAAAGAGTTTGCCCTTAGGATTCGGATTGGCGTGGATGCCCCTGCTCACTGGCTGTAGCAAGCAGTTACTGTACTGCCCACTCTGCGCTTCAGTATGCTCATCTGTGAAAAGGCCAGGCTACCTACTTCGCTGCAATATTCCAGAAGCTGCATAGGATAATCTGTGCAACAAGCCTGGCACGTTTGTCCTAGGCCTTCAGGAAACGGTTCGCTTTTCTTGTAACTGTATTTCTTTGCCCTAAAGATGAAGACAAAAAAAAAAGCTATAGGAATAGAAATTGTTTTATAGTAAAATAACCAGACTTTTCTGTGGTATTCGCCACTTTGAACATTTTTAGAGAAATAGCCGGAGTAACTGAAAAGCATTTAAAGGTGGAGGAATCGCCTTAGCCACTGCACAAAAGAATAGTAAACAAGGTTAATTTCTGGACTTGCGGAGTGAAATGGTAATAGCAAGTTTGTGCCTTTTGTCATTGTCACTGCTGTCCTAACTGCTGGGAGGCCCTGAGCGGGTGACCCGCAGGCAGCATGAGAAGGGAGGAACTGTCCTCTCTAGGAGGGCAGGGGGAGGGAAAGCTGATTCTGGGCCCCTCAACTTGGAGAACCAGTGGGAGCTGTGCCGAGGCCCGGGGTGGGGCTGCGCTCAGGGCTTAGAGCCATGATTCTGGGCCCCACTGAGACAGACAGCAGGCTCGTTTTTTTTGTTTGTTTTTGTTTTTTTCACCGAGGTGCCTTTAAGCAGTCACATGTTGGAACTCCAGAGAAATGCCTGCAACCAATGCCTAAAACCAGTGATGTTTCCTCTCTCCTGCTTTTTTTCTTTTTTTTCTTTTTGGTAAAGAAAAAAAGAAAAAAAAGAAAAAGCAATCAAAGAAAACAAGGCTGACCCTTGCCCACATCTTTCTGCTTTTCAGACAAGCTCTCAAAACCGATTTATAGTTTTAAAAGCTAGGCTCTGATTTTGGAGAAAATAGAAACTGTGCCTTTTCATGTTTATATAAGCGTACAGATTGGAGGCCCTTAACGCGGCGGGCACGAGGTAGAGGAATGACACCGAGTGGGAAAGCTCAAGGGCCTTAAGCTCTCTTTGCTGTGAGATATTTGCAGCTGATATGGTTTATGATATATTATATGCTATTTGTTCATTGCAGTTCTTGCTTTAAAATAGATTATCTTGAATGTTTTGCATAGACCAACGGCTGTGTATGGAGAGAAAGCACTCCATCCATCCACATGTGTGGTCACATGCAAACTGATCTTAAATTCACATGGCCTTTCAGCTTACACTTTCTCAAGAGTGCTCTGCCCCCTTCAGATTCCCACAGCCGGTGATCGCAGACAGAAAAGCACACGGGGGAGTTCCTGTTGTGGCGCAGCAGAAACGAATCAGACTAGTATCCATGAGGATGCGGGTTCGGTCCCTGACCTCACAGTGGGTCAAGGATCCAGCCTTGCCGAGAGCTGTGGTGTAGGCTGCAGACGCAGCTGGGATCCTATGTTACTGTGGCTGTGGCGTAGGCCGGCAGCTGTGACTCTGATTTAAGCCCTAGCCTGGGAACCTCCGTATGCCTCACCTGTGGCTCTATAAAAGCAAAAAAAAAAAAAAAAAAGAAAGAAAGAAAAGAAAAAAAGCATAGAGAGTATTGCTATTATCCCAGATTCAGATATGTGAAGCTTTAGTTCCGAGGTTGCAAACTGGTAGTCCATAGTCCATAGGTGTGTTGTGTTCAGACCATGTAGTGTTTTAACAAACTTTGTTTCTTTCTTTCAAAATCTTGTTTGACACAGAAATCTGGATTTGTGATTTCTTTTGAGCAATCACAGATTTGGCAGAGCAGGGCCCACCTTCCCGCATGACAACACTTAGCTGGAACTGACTAGGGAGTGCCTCGTGCCATGCTTTGCAGCTCTCTGCATTTCCCACCATTTCCTGTTATTTTTCCCCATGTAGAGAGTGTGAGTTCCCATCTTCAACCTCATTCAGGCTGGCTTTTCATTAAACTCTGCCTACCTCATTAAAAAATTCCACTAGGAATTCCGGTCATGGCTCAGTGGTAACGAACCTGACTAGGATCCATGAGGATGTGTGTTCAATCCCATTCTTGCTCAGTGGGTTAAGGATCTGGCGTTGCCATGAGCTGTGGTGTAGGTCGCAGATGTGGCTCAGATCTGGCGTGGCTGTGGCTGTGACTGGTAGCTGCAGCTCCGATTCAACCCCTAGCCTGGGAACGTCCATATGCTGTGATGTGGCCCTAAAAAGAGCCAAAAAAAAAAAAAAATCCCCCTAACACATGGTAAGCATTCAAGATTGTTACCTTTGCTTTAGGTTTCAGGGTTAGACTGTTGACCTTGAACTTGATCCTTATACCATCTTGGCTGTGTTTCTTTAAAGTCCTCCTGTTGATCTCTTTTCTTTTTTTTTTATTTTGATACATTTCTCATTTATTTTTTGTTCATAAAATATTTTTGTGTATCTGGATTTGCATGATTAATATTGTACTGTATATTCAGTATTCATCTTCAATTCATGTCTAAATTTTCATAATATACTATGAGCAGTATCACATTGGCCTTCATAAAACCCATAATTTGTACATGTTTCATTAATTCATGATAATTTTTTTTAATTTTTAATTTTCTTTTTTTCCTTTTTTTTAATTTTTACATTATACCCCACTGTACAGCGTGGTGACAGGGTTACACATACATATATGGATTCATCACAAGTGGTTAGACATAGTTCCCAGTGTTATACAGTAGGATCTCCTTGCTTTTCCATCCCAGAGGCAACAGTCTACAACTATTAACCCCAGACCCCCCTACCATCCCACTCCCCCCCCACCCTTTTGGCAACCACAAGTCTGTTCTCCAAGTCCTTGATTTTCTTTTCTGTAGAAAGGTTCATTTGTGCAGTATATTAGATTCCGGTTATTAGCGATATCATATGGTATCTTTCTCCTTCTGACTTACTTCACTCAGTATGAGGGTCTCTAATTCCATCCATGTTGCTGCAAATGACATTATTTTATTCTTTTTATGGCTGAGTAGTATTCCATTGTGTGTATATACCACATCTTCCTAATCCAGTCATCTGATCTCTTTTCTGTCCATTAGGAGTTTCTCCAGAGGAAGGAAAGCTGGAATGAAATTCCATATATTCTTTTTATATTTCAATTAGAGCTTGCTTTAAGAGTCTGACTCTGCAGCTAGGTAAATCTGGGTTTTTATTCTGCCACTTATAAGCTAGAATTTCTTGAAAAATTACTTAACTTCACAAAACCTCAGTGTATTAGTTCCCTGTTGCTGCTCTAACAAATTACCACAACTCAAAACAACATTGTATTGTTAACAGTTCTTGAGGTCAAAAGTCCAAGTGAGTGTAACGGGGCTTGAGAGCAAGCTATCAGCAGGGCGTCTGAGTCTCTAGAGGTGGATCTGTTTCCTTGACTTTCCAGCTTCTAGAGGCTGCCCACATGCCTTGGCTCATGGCCCTGCACCACTCTGGTCTTTGCTTTTGTGGTTACATCTTCTCTGACTCTCCTTCGCTCCCCTGTCTAATAATCCTCCTTGTGATGGCATTGTTCCCACCCCATAATCCAGGATCACCTTCCCATCTCAAGATCCTTAACTTAATCACAGTCACAAAGTCCCTTTTTACCTTATAATGTAACATAGTCACAGGTTCCAGGAGTTAGAATGTGGGCATCTTTGCGGAATCATTGTTCTGCCTCCCACACTCAGTTCCTCCAGTTGTGAAATGAGGATATAAGCAGAACCTACGGTGTGTAAAATACTTAGCACAATGTCATAATAATGCACCTGATGAGCGTAATTCTCATAATAGGTATTCAATAAAAAGCATTACTACCACCCATGGCCAGCTAGCCTGTCTCCTGTGGTTTGAGAGGTTCTGAATACACATAAATATGTGTACATTGTGTGTGTGTGTGTGTGTTTTGCTGGAAAGAAGCTATGAAAAGTCATTGCTTCAGGTGAGGTTGTGGATTTACTATAATTAGTATGACAAGCACCTATTAGGCATAAGTGAGTGGAACTGGGGATTAAAAAATCAGCTATATCTGATTCATACCTGGGATTTAATGGTCAAGAGGGGTGGAAACAATATACCTGGTCTGAACTGTATGATTTAGTTTTCTGTAAAAACACCTCTGACAAATCTTATGAATTGTTTATGTGCCACCAATTGTTTAATAGTTTTGCCTACTGAATAATAGCTACTGCCTGCAAGTTATTTATTCCTTCAAATGGCTGTTAGATTTGAGAGCGGCTATTGGGTAAGTCAAATCCATGTATCCTGGGAAGATTTGCATGGGAGCTCAGTAAAGATCCTAAAATTATCCAGTAATGAAAAACATCGCAAACGTAATTATACAGGCAATAAACGAAGTGTTCATCCTTGATAGTGCATTTTCTTTAGAAATGCAAATTTTTGTAGGCTTTCTGTGATAAGCGAATCACGAAACATTTTGAAGGAATTAAGGACAGAGAAGGTATGATAAAATAATCAGAAAGTTTTACTTAGGAGTGATCTGATTAGAATGTACAGTGATTTTAGAAGCATTTTATTCAGCTGTCAACGTTTGGGAAAAAGCACTTTATCGAATAGATACAGTAACTGATTTAATGAAACAGGTAACTAATCCCTGACTCAGGAGCTGCATATCCCCCAGCCCTGCCTGAACTCCCTTCCCTGTGGAGGCTGTAGACAGTGATTCTGCTTTTCTCTGCTTTTTTGGTTTGTTCCCCGCTGTGTGGTCAGCTGTCCCTAGGCCTGGCTGTGGGGACAGCCTTGTTCTCCTAGGAGTGGCGGGGTAGAGACCAGAGCCTGGCCTCAGGCCGAGAGTTGCCCCATGGCCTTCTCTGCTCCCATAATACCCTCCCCTACCCCTGCCCCCAGTTTTGGAGGTGGGTGAGTATTCTAGGCTTTAAGTGGCTCCTCTCTAGACTCTCGAATCTAGAAATTTCCAACCCAATACCACAGAATATGGAATTAAGGAAAGTCAGAAAGCAAAAGCCAATAAGGCCAGATCAACCTAGAATCCATGAAAGAACAGAAGGAATTTTGCTTTAGGTATTGGCAAAAGTAGGATGGTTTCGATTTTTTTGTGTGTGTGTGTGTTTTTGCCTTATCTGGAGCTGCACCCGTGGCATATGGAGGTTCCCAGGCTAGGGGTCTAATCAGAGCTGTAGCCGCCAGCCTACACCACAGCCACAGCAACGTGGGATCCGAGCCGCGTCTGCAACCTTCACCACAGCTCACGGCAACGCCGGATCCTTAACCCACTGAGCGAGGCCAGGGATCGAACCTGCAGCCTCATGGTTCCTAGTTGGATTTGTTAACCACTGAGCCATGACGGGAACTCCTCGATTTCATTTGCAAGTGAAAAAATAAGCTGGATCAGGGCAGGTAAGTATAATGAAAATACTGGTATAGTTTGCCCATGTAAAGGAGAAGGAAAGGCCTAACTCCTAAAGTGAATGGGCGGGAAATAAAATTCATGCTCTCAACTAAAAATAGGTGCAGAGTTCTCACAAGTCCCTGTCAGAGTGTCCCCTTAAGCAAGCCTTTATCCGTGTCCCAAGAAATGTTTTCTACTTCTGCTTCCCTGTACATGTTGACGTTGTTTGGAATGAGCCTCCTCTGGCAGCAGAGGTCATGGCTGCCAGTAGCCCTGGAACTGCACCCTCAAAGTTTCCTTCCTTCAGCGCTGGTTTGAAAAATCCTAGTGTGGGACTTTGGTTCTGCTTATATCAAATTTTCATCCCACTACGAATCATTATGTGTTAAAAAGGCAAATTCATGTAGCAAGATACAGTTCTCACTAGGAACCAATATTATTAAGAATAATGAGTTCCCAGTGTGGCTCAGTGGAATCTGACGAGTATCCACGAATATGCAGGTTCAGTCCCCGGCCTCGTTCAGTTAGTTAAGGATCCAGCGTTGCAGTGAGCTGTGGTGTAGGTCGCAGATGAGGCTCGGATCCGGCATTGCTGTGGCTGTGGTGTAGGCCAGCAGCTGTAGCTCTGATTCGATCCCTAGCCTGCGAACCTCCATATGCTGCGGGTCTGGCTGTAAAAGGACAAAATAATAACAATAATAATAATAGTAATAATAATAAGTTGTCTTTGTATGGGCTGCTGTTACAGGATACCATATGGACTGTGTGGCTTATAAACGACAGCAATTTATTTGCAGCTTATAAATGACAGAAATTGGAACTTCTCAGAGTTCTGGAGTCTGAAGTAAAAGATCAAGGTGCCAACAGATTTGGGGTTGGACGAGAGCCATGTTCCTGGTTCACAGGTGGCCATCTTTTTTGTGTCCTCACGTGACAGAAGGATTGAGGGACCTCTCTGGGGTCTCTCTTGTAAGGGCGCTAATCCACTTCATGAGGGATCCACCCTCATGACCTTGTCACCTCCCAAAGGCCCCACTTCCAAATGCTATCACACTGTGGGTTAAGTTTCAACATACGAATTTGGTGGGGAGAAGGAAAGAAGTTTCTCATGAAGGGAGGGGGGGGTGGCACAGACGTGGCCACTTGGGGGAGTTATGAGTTGGATAGCCATTCCAGTTTGTGTCTATAAGCATCGTTTAATTAATTAATTTTTGGTCTTCTTAGGGCCACACTTGTGGCATATGGAAGTTCCTGGGCTAGGGGTCGAATCAGAGCTGCAGCTGCTGGCTGACACCACAGCCACAGCAACGCGGGATCTGAGCCACATCTGCGACCTACACCAAAACTCACGTCAGCACCGGACCTTTAACCCACTGAGCAGGGCCATGGATGGAACTGGTTTGTTACCACTGAGCCACAATGGGAACTCCATTTGTTAAATTTTTTGATTTAATTTTGTGCTCCTTTCTCTTATCGATTTGTTTGTTTTTTAGGGCCATACCCATGGCACATGGAGGTTCCCAGGCTAGGGGTCAATTGGGAGCCTCAGCTGCTGGCCTACGCCACAGCCACAGCAACGGCAGATCCGAGCCACATCTGCGACCTACACCACAGCTCACGGCAACACCAAATCTTTAACGCACTGAGCAAGGCCAGGGATCAAATCTGCCTCCTCATGGATGCTGGTTGGGTTCATTACTGCTGAGCCATGATGGGAACTCCCTCTTTTATCTATTTATATCACACTTGGTTCACTTTCCCTCACTCTCGTTCTCACTGCCACTTGTTTATGTTTTATTACCATCTCAAATTGAATTTTAAAATTCTCCAGTTTTGGAAGTTCCCACTGTAGCACAACAGGATTGGCTGTTTCTCTGTAGCGCCAGGACAAAGGTTTGATCCCTGGCCTGGCACAGCGAGTTAAAGGATCCGGCATTGCCAAAGCTGCGCCTTAGGTCCCAACTGCAACTCGGATCTGATCCCTGGCTTGGGGACTCCATATGCTGTGGGATGGCCAAAAAAGAAAAGAAAAGAAAAGAAAAAAAACTCCAGCAGTTATGGGTATCATTTCAGAGTCTAGGTCTTATCCCTCTGTGCAAATTACTCCTTTTTTTTCTTTTTCTTTTAAGCCGTGTCCTTGGCGTGGCCAAGTCCTTGGGCCAGGAGACGAATCCACAACGCAACAGTAGTGACCTGAGCCACAGCAATGACATTGCCGGATCCTTAACACGCTGGGCCAACAAGGAATGCCTCTTTTTTTAAAAAAAAGAAAAAAATACACAATTTTTTAGAACAGGTTTACTTTCGCAGCAAGTTGAGCGTTAAGTACAGAGTTCCCATATACCCCGTCCCCACAATATCTTAAAGTTTTTGTTTTATGGTTTTATTCAGTTATTAATACTTAAGAATTCCCGAAAGATAACTGTATTTTAAGCATTTTGGACATATTTTGCTTTATTATACTTTGATGTGCTGTTCTGAGGCTGATGCCTACCAGCTCGACATTCCCAGCCTAGGCTTCCTTCTCTCCTTGCTTGTACAGCCATTTTTCTGATGGACATCATCTGGCTGTCCTACTGCCCCTTCCAGTCCAACAGGCCCAGGAATGGGAATCAGGATCTTATCCTCCTCCTTAAGACCTGCTTCTCTTATGTTCCTGTGTCAGTGAGGGTGGGACCATTCACCCAGTTACTCAAGTCAGAAATCTGAAAATTGATTGTCCCGCTCTTCCCTTTCTCATCAGACACATCCAGGCATCGTGCCTTGCAGAAGGTACCACCTAAATTCTACCCTCATCCTTGCTGTTGCTCCGATTCAGAAGCTCAGCATCCCTGGTTTGGATGAGTGGTCCGGTCTTCTAGCTCAAGTGTTCGCTTCCACGCTTATCCAAATTCAGTTCTTTCCCAAAGTCAAAGTGAGTCTTCGAAAATGCAACTCTGGAGTTCCCTGGTTGCTCAGTGGGTTTAAGGGTCTGGCATTGTCACTACTGTGGCTCTGGTTATTGCTGTGGCATGAGTTCGATCCCTGCCCTGGGAACTTCTGCATGCCATGGGCACGGCCAAAAAAAAAAAAAAAAAAATTGCAATAAACTTTGCAAACCTGATCACGTTGCCCTGCTGCTGAAAAACTCTTCCGAGCCTCCTCTTGCCTCCAGGAAAGAACGCTAGGTCTTTCCTGATGTGCCTGCCTATTGCGCGTCTTTCTAGCACCATCTCCCAGTGCTCCCCTCCACCCGTAACAGCGCTTTCCTCTAGCTTCTCCAGCTGGGACTGCTTGATGGGGAGCAGGCTCAGCGCAAATTCAGACTTCACCAGCTGGGCCGAGTTATACTTAAACTCTCTGAGCATCACTTTATTTGTGGAAGAGGGTAGCCCGAATACTTCACAGGATTATTATGAGGAAGAACTATGATAATGTTGGCAAAATACTTGGCATACAGTAAGCATTTGACATATGGTGCTTTATTATTTATATCAGGCCATACTGTTCCATGCCTCTCAAGTTTTGCGTGGTGCCCTTCTTGTCTTTTGCTTTCTTTTGTTTAGCAGTTATTTCTTCACCACCAGTATGTGCCAGTATTCTAAGAAGCTGGGAAACATGGGTGCACCAGGACAACATTCTGATTCAGTTTTTTTTTTTTTAATCTTTTTAGGGCTGTACCCATGGCATATGGAGTTCCCAGTCTTGGGATCAAATCAGAGCTGTAGCTGATGGCCCACACCACAGCCACAGCAACGCCAGATCCGAGCCATGTCTGCAACCCATACCACAGCTCATGGCAACTCCAGATCCTTAATCCACTGAGCGAGGCCAGTGATCGAATCTGCGTCTTCATGGATGCTAGTCAGATTCGTTTCCACTGAGCCGCAACGGGAACTCCTTGATCCAATTTATTCCTTTTCATGCGAGACCTCTTTGCCATTCCTAGGTCTAGGATGCTCTGTGCCACCACTTCCTGTTGTATATTATTCTAGTCCCCTTGTTTCGTTTATCAGTTTATGGGGCTTTAGAGTGAGTAATACTAATGGACTCTACTATTAGACTGTCATTTTCTGGCAGGCTGGATATGGAATATACTGCATCAGTTTCTGTTCACTCTGAATGCTAACAGTGCTGTAAATACATAGAGTAGACCTGTAGAAGATACTCTGTGAATGTCGCTTGGACGAAATAAAAATGAGTCCACCACGTAGTTTTCTTCCATTGTTTACTGCAAGTATTGTAGCTCCCTGTGACTTTAGGGCTATCTTAGAAACCTGCCTCCTAATTCTCTTTTACAGGGCTTAAATGCAATTTGAATACATACAACTAAGTTTAAAATGGAAGCCTAAGAGTATAATTCTTTGTAACTTGGGATTGATTTTAGCGTGAGAAAATTCCATGCTGAGAGCATTGCAAAGATCTGACCTGATGACCTTACATTAGGTTTTATTTCTAGTTTCATGTTTTTAGATTTTATCGATATCCATTTTTCAAGTTTTATCCTGTTGGCGAAATTTATGACTTTACGGTTTGTTTTCTTTATATATTTTCTGCTCTGTGCTCAGCTGAGCACATGTTTTGACAATTTTTTCTTTCTTTCCCGTGCCCTTTCTTTCTATAGGCTTCCTTCCCTGGGAACTTGCACTTGGTTTTGGTTCTCCGTCCTACCAGTTTTCTCCAGCGAACTTTCACAGACATTGGATTTCGATTTAGTCAGGAAGATTTCATGCTTAAATTACCGGTAAGAGTATATCATGTAAATGTTTGTACCATGCGATTGATGTTTTACATGTGGTCACAGAGCATTTAAAGGAAAAAAAAAATAGAATTTGTCTTCCAAAATGTAAGCTTGAAATGCCCCCAGAGTCTTCTGCTCCTACTGTTAAAAAAAGGAATAGACTAATCGATTAGTAACCAAGCACTTCCTTTCAAACAAGATGTATGTCACATATGTTATGTATGTTTATATATGTATGTGTGCATGTGTGAATACAATCAGGACATTTTATTTTTGGAAAACAAATGAGTGTGCTGTTTTATGTATTTGAACTCCCGTGAACTTACATCCTGAGCTAGTTCAGTGTACAATTGTTTTTTTCTCAAAAGATATTTTTATACATTTTTAGAGCTAGGAATAGAGTACTCATAAATTTTGACAATTTTGCAGAGATCAGTGCCTCCTGATAAATCATAACTTAACGCAGGAAGCCCTTTTACTCTGTTAAGGGCTTAACGTTCTTGCAGAAGGTTGACCATTAACAGTGCAAAATTTTAGATCGTGGAGGATCAGGTGTTTAGGTTTCCATGGAGATTAATTTTGCTTTACAGAGAAATGTTTTGTAAATGAAAACTGTTATTCCCCGAAGGAAGGAAGCGTATCCACGTGTGGGTGGATGTGGGGATGTGCAGGAGAGAATTGTTAGAACCATTTATAAAAGATAACTTTCTGCTAAATGGGTGCTAAAGCTCATTGTATAGTTGCCAGGAAGGGCAGTTAACAGTATCTTTCTTGCTTATTTATATAGGTTGTTATGCTGAGCTCAGTTAGTGATTTGCTGACTTACATTGATGACAAGCAGTTAACCCCTGAGTTAGGAGGCACCTTGCAGTACTGCCACAGTGAATGGATCATCTTCAGAAATGTATGTTTCTTTTGCCCTTACTGTAGAGCCTATGGTTCGTGTTAGCTTTGAAACCTAGATCTAGAGGGTTTTTTTTTTTTTTTTTCCTCTTTGGGAAAAAAAAAATTTCTGGGGTTCCTGTTTTTCAAAGACATATGTAATTCAATATCTTGATTTTCTTCCATAGGAAATACCTAGAAATGATGAAGAGTCACTGAGGATGGCATTTGAATGAGAGGCCTAGGGAATAAGGCGACCACCCTTTCTTTGCCTACCCCCTCCCGTGGCCACGTAGTAACTTCAAGAAACTAAGGGTTTGGGTTCCAGTCCCAGCACTGCTGATTCTTAGCTGTGTAACTTGGTGCAAATTATAAAACCTCTCTCAGCTGCAGTGTTTCCAGTTAGGACGTGGGAATAATAAGACTTTACCTCATAGGGACATTGGGGAGATTCGATGGGTTAACAACGTGGAATATTGGGCACTATGCCTGGCCTGTGGCCCGCCCTCAAAAAAATGGAAGCAGTCTTATTATTTTTCTATCTTTTGTCCTTTTTTTTTAGGGCTGCACCCACGGCATATGGAGGTTTCTAGGCTAGGGGTTGAATCGGAGCTCTAGCTGCGGGCCTACGCCACAGCCACAGCCACTCAGGATCCCTAATCCACTGAGCGAGGCCAGGAATCAAACCTGCATCCTCATGGATACTAGTCGGGTTCGTTAACCACTGAGCCACGACGGGAACTCCTGGAAGCAGTCTTATTAATCTCATCATCCTAGTGATTTTCTTGAGGCAGTTAGATTTGTGGCAAAGATGCCTTCTGTCTGAGAAATGTACGAACAGGCCAGGGCCCTCTGCCCCACAGGTGTGGCTTTGTCGTCTATACAAATCTGTACTCTAAATCCCAGAGGTATGGGAAGCCTTCTGAAGGAAATGATATCTAATTAAATCGGGATTCTATTTTCCTCATCTTCATTCGTATGAAAGTATATTGTCAAAGTAAGCCATGTCTAGCTTTTAACAACCTATAAAGCTATAAATAAAAGAGCAGACAGCTGGAGCTGCATGGTAAACAAAGGGTTTATATCATCTCTACGTGTTGTCCTCCTTTCTTTGAGTCATTGATTTTGGAGACAGAATAAAGCCAACGTTGCTTGGCATCTTAGGGTAACAGAGCCTTCGTGGACACATCTTCTGCCGTACGTGAAATTAATTGTTGTGACTCATTGTTCCTCCGTCATCACCTTAGTCCTTCACCTTGTTTGGAATGCTGACACTTGCTCATAAATGGTAATAAAGTGGCTTTGATGTTCTCATGTCTCTTCAAAAGTTAAGTTACTATAAAGCAATTTTACAGTTGCTTAAAACAAATTCCTCAGTACGTGAAATCTTTAAGAAATCGTTTTCATTGGTGTTCAAGAAATAAGTACAGAAGTTTATTTATTTATTTTGCTTTTTAGGGCAGCACCCGCAGCCTGTGGAGGTTCTCAGGCTAGGGGTCCAATCGGAGCTACAGGTGCCGGTGTACACCACAGCCACAGCCACGCCAGATCCTTAACCCACTGAGCGAGGCCAGGGATCAAACCCGCGCGTCCTCGTGGATACTAGTTGAGTTCGTTACTGCTGAGCCAGGATGGGAACTCCGGAAGTTTAGATAAAAGACATTCAAGAAGACTCTTCACCTCACTTTGGCTTCTTAGAGGCTTAGATGCAGAGTTTGAGTTAATTGTCAAGGGCAATGGCAACTTGCCTCAGCAGAGGAGAGTTCGTGGTCTGTGTGTTTGCTGTCAGACCTCAATAAGAGTAAATACAGTTGCTGATCTAGGTTTTGATGTGCTGGCAGAGTTTCCACAGAATTAAAAGAACCATGGGCTCTTTGCAGGCTATAGAAAATTTTGCCCTCACAGTGAAAGACATGGCTCAGATGTTACAGTCCTTTGGAACTGAACTGGCCGAGACAGAACTACCAGATGACATTCCTTCTATAGAAGAAATTCTTGCAGTTCGTGCTGAAAGGTACCACCTGTTAAAGGTATGTCTGGTGAGGGAACAAAGCAAGATTTTCCACGGTCTTTTTCTAGAGCGGTGTTCAGTGTGTTTATTTCACACAGATTTCTGGGTAGGGAGATGAAGGGTTTATTTAGGTACTGTAAAGCACACTATTTTTTTTTTTTTTTTGTAGCCACACCTGGGGCATATGAAGTTCCAGGGTCAGGGGTCTCACCCGCGCCACAGCAGCAGTTCAAACTGCTACTGTGCCAATGCCAGATCCTTAACCTGTTGTGCCATGGGAGAACTCTGTAAAGCAACACTATTCAAGAGGAAGAATACTTTACAAGAGGAGAATGTCGTGGATATGTTGAATCGAAGTGTCCTTGTTTATTTATGTATTTATTTAGGTCATGTCTGGGGCCTGCGGAAGTTCCCGAGCCAGGGATCGAACGCATGCCACAGCAGTGGCAAAGCTGAATCCTTAACTGCTAGGCCACCAGGGAATTCCCAGAAGTGTCCCTTTTTGAGAGGGTGCATTCTTTTGAGCAGCCGCTTATTTGCAAATGGAATAACTTATAAATGCTGCAGAATGAGAGACTCACCATCATTTTTGTTCCTGTGCATTCTTTAGCTTCTAGCAAGTCCCTCTCATTTGGAAAGCTAGAGTAAGGATCGAGAGGCAGACAGGTACAGTGTGAAAAGTAGAAGGAGCACTTGATGAGGAGTTAGGAGTCCCGGTTTCTTGTCCCAGCTCTGCCATATACTGGCATTGTGACCAAGCTACTCATTGCTACACTGGTGACAAGTTTTCTTTTCTATGGAGTTCTGGTTCTTGATGTCTTCTGCACTAGACCAGAGTTGACAGGTTGATTTCGCTCTCCTCCCTAACTGTCTAGAGTGTTGTGCTGTGAAGGACTCTGAGTCACATTTCAGACAATCAGCAAATACTTTCAGATTCACATTCCCGAAAATGTTAAAGACTGATCTGAACAAGGCACCAGTCATCCCCGTGCCACTGAGGTCCTGCACGTGCTAACAGGCACGCTGGGGCACTGACAGATACAGGTGCTATGTGCAGGTGACAGTTTTAAACCAAGGAGAGGAGTGAAATGGAAATTTTGAATCATCATGTGAAAGCAAAACTCTGTTCAAAGACAACAAGCTCTGTCCCTCACGAGCTGTGTGACTGGGTCATTTACCCCCTCTGAGTCTCAGTTTCCTTATATGTACGATGGGGTTGATGACAATGACAGTGGTGGTGATGATACACATGTACCTTGTAGAGCTGTCACGAGGAAGAACTGAAGTAATATTGTGATGTGTGAAAAACAGTGTTTGACGCATAGCTGGTACTTTATAAATATTAGCTCTTAATGTTCTTAGGTCATGGTGGTGGTGGTGTCATAGAACCTATTCCCAGAAACACCCAAATTTCTACTTAAAATTTCAGAGGGCTCCTGGATCTCCTGAAGGAGGTCATAGATCCCTCTCAGAGGCCTGAAGGATCAACTCTTTTAAGACTTTCTGAATAGAAGCACATGCTCCATGATGAATTTTAATCCAAATGTAAAATAACACAGTACTTATGGCAGGCAGCGATTGATCTCATTTAAGGATTATCAGGAAAGCCATCTAACTGTATCTGAATATGTGTTAAATATTATTTGTAACTGTATGCTTTCTAGTATGGTAGTCTTTATTATGCTACTGCTGCTTTATTGGAGCACATTCAAAATATTAGATTAGGAGTTCCCGTCGTGGCTCGGTGGTTAACGAATCCGACTAAGAACCATGAGGTTGCGGGTTCGATCCCTGGCCTTGCTCAGTGGGTTAAGTATCCGGCGTTGCCGTGAGCTGCGGTGTAGGTTGCAGACGCGGCTCGGATCCTGCGTTGCTGTGGCTGTGGTGTAGGCCGTCGGCTACAGCTCCTGTTAGACCCCTAGCCTGGGAACCTCCATATGCCGCGGGTGTGGCTCTAGATAAGGAAAAAAAAAAGACAAAAAAACCCAAAAAATACCCCAAAATATTAGATTAGAGGGAGTTTCTGCTGTGGCACAGTGGGTTAAGAATCTGACTACAGTGGCTTGGGTTGCTGCAGAGGCGTGGGTTTGATCCCTGACCTGGTACCGTGGGTTGAAGAATCCAGTGTTACCGCAGCATCTGCAGCTTGGATTCAATCCCTGGCCTTGGGAACTTGCATGTGCCGCGGGTGCAGCCATTAATAAAAGATTAGAAAAAATTAGAGTACGATAGAATAAATTTAAACTTTCCTTTTTATTGAAGTATAGTTTTATTTGCAGTATTATGTTAGTTTCAGGTGCACCGTGTAGTGATTCACAATTTTTAAAGGTTATGCTCCATTTATAGTTATCTTAAAATATTGGCTATGTTCCCTGTGCTGTTCAGTATATCCCTGTAGCTCATTTTATACAAGGTACCTTGTACCTCTTAATCCCCTACCCATATCTTGCCCTTCCTTCCTTCCCTCTCCCCACTGGTAACTGCCAGTTTGTTGTCTATATATGAGTCTGTTTCTTTTTTATTATATTCACTAGTTTGTTGCATTTTTTGGATGCCATGTGTAAAGTCATACCAGGTACTATTTGTCTTTCTCTGAGTTATTTCACTAAGCATAATACCCTCCAAGTCCATTCATGTGGTCGCAAATGTTATTTCATTTTCTATGACTTGGTAGTATTCCTATGTGTGTGCATGTGTGTATATGTATATATATACACACACACATGTATACATACATACACATATATAGCACATCTTTTTTTAAATTGAAGGCCACACCTACAGCATATGGAAGTTCCCAGGCCTCAGGGTTGAATCAGAGCTGCAGTTGCTGGCCTATGCCACAGCCAGAGCACCGCTGGATCTGAGCTGCATTTGCCATCTACTCTGCAGCTTGTGGCAATGCTGGTTCCTTAACCCACTGAGCGAGGCCAGGGATTGATCCCGCGTCCTCAAGGACACTATGTCAGGTTCTTAACCCACTGGGCCACCATGGAACTCCTGCCACATCTTCCTTATCTATTCATCTGTTGATGGACGCTTAGGTTGCATCCATATTAAATTTGCACTTACTACCAGCGAGAGAAGGAGGCTGCAAATGGAGTATGGGATACTTCTTCCGATGAAGATCTTAGAAAAATCATGACGGCAGCATCCAGTTCAATAGGCAGAGGCCTCTTGGAGATCTTACAGCTTTTAGATTCTGTAAGATATTCCTTGATTTTTCAGTTACGAAAGCGAAGGCCATTCTAGAAGTGCTGTTCTTATTCAGCATGCTATTGGTATATGCTTCCTTCTCCCAGGTCATCCAGATCAGGTTCCCAGCGGGCTGACACATCCTCTTTTGCCTTTGTACAGAATGATATTACAGCTGTAACCAAAGAAGGAAAAATTCTGCTAACAAATCTGGAAGTGCCTGATGCCGAGGATGCTGTGAGTTCAAGACCTGAACACCATCAGCACATTAGTGCTGACTGGCAGACTATTAATAAGTGAGTAGTAGTCTTTTTGGTTTAGAGTTACGTATTTTATACTTTTGAGAGGGACTTAGATATTTTTGCAGCAACCTTCAACTGTGAAGGTACTGCTGGACTTCTGGGAACCTGAGGCCGCCTTCCTGAATTATCTCACAGAGACTGGTTTGTAGAAGAGGTTCTCTGGCCACCGATGGTCTACCTGGACCACATGTCATGGCTTTGCCTGTAATTCTTAATGTCCAGACCAGGTTCATCTACGTACCTGCAACACAAATCGTTGTTTTAATTATGACTTCTCTTTGTTAAGATTGCTGACCCAAGTACATGATATGGAAATAGCTTTTGATGGATTTTGGGAAAAGCACCAACTAAAAATGGAGCAGTACCTGCAACTCTGGAAGTTTGAGCAGGATTTTCAAGAGGTCAGTTAAAAACATTCCTCGACACAGTTTTTTTCATCATGCTGGAGGTTCTTAGTCCTTGGTCCTCGGAAACACGGTCTTGCAAGATGCCATTTATACCCACAGAGAAGTGAAGGCACGTGTGAGTGAGTGTTGACGTAGCATGAAGAAAACAGCTACTAAAATACTGAGACTTCTGCTTGTCTTGCTTGCTCATTTCTTGTGAGAAAGCATCTAAGTGTTCACAGATATACCAGGGACAAAGTTAACTGTCTACACTGATGCTTCTATTGAACTTTATTTTAGATATAAAATGCTTTAGGAGTATGGGATTAACTTTCCAAGGAAATCATGCCAACTTCCTTCATGGGTTTTTAGATACCGCATACCTATGCTGACCATATTTAATATCTAACAAAACATTTTTTCTGATCCGGCAGTTTATTCCGATAGAAAGCCTGATGGATGAAGTTATACCATGTTTAATCATTACTTAAAAGGTTAGAAAGAAAAAAGGCTAAGAGTTCCCTGGTGGCTCAGCAGGTTAAGGAGGTGGCATTGCCAGTGTTGCGGCTTGCTTTGGTGCAGGTCTGATCTCTGGCCTGGAAATTTTCACATGCCAAGGGCGTGGCCAAAATAATTTTTAAAATATGAAAAACCGAAAGGTTGTAAGTATATCCCATTTCAATCCTTCTGGAAAATCCGTCCTGTACCATCAAGAGCCAAACATTTCTTTTTTTTTTTTCAAATTTAATTTGTATTTTATAGTAGAGTATAGTTAATTTACAGTGTTGTATTTTCTACTTTTCTAGTCAGCGTCCAAGCTTCTCACAGTCTCTGTCATGTTATTTTCCCAGGGGTCCAAGGAAAATTCACTTCTGTATGTTGCATGTGGTCAGTTGGTTTCTCTCCATGAGTGGCTTACTTGCGTGGAATTTCATTTGTTGCAGCAGAATCAGGGAGGGCACTGTATTCCCGATGCAGGACTCAGTGACCGCTGGCCTTTTCCCTCCCGTGATTCAAAATGGGTTTGCAGTGCCCTGCGCTCCAAGAAACCTTTCTTAAGAACAGGTCATATTGCTCTTGGTCCTTCCAGATATTTGTATCTCTCCTTCCTCCCCAGACAAACACATGCAGAAATCACGCTTTTAGTTCCCTGGTGGCTCAGCGGGTTGAGGATCCCTTGTTGTCACTGCTGTGGCTCAGGTTGTTGCTGTGGCTTGGGTTTGATCCCTGGCCTGGGAACTTGCACATGCTGGGGGCACTGCAAAACAAACAAACATTTTTCCTGAATGTACCAATTGTGCCTCTACTTACACGTTAATTTGCATTCATGGTAAATTCGTTTCCTGTGATTACACTCTGTTTCTTCCATTTTTTTTTTTTTTTTTGCTGCACCCACAGCATGTGGAAGTTCCTGGGCCAGGGATTGAACACCCGTCACAGCAGTAGCCCAAGCTGCTACGGTGACAATGCCAGGCTCTCAGCCTGCTGAGCCACCAGGGAACTCCTGTACTGTTTCTTGAAGTCATTGTTGCCTCTGATCGGTATTGTTGTTGTTTGTCTTGTGCTGTAATCTCGCTGAAGCGATCTGTACCTCGCAGTGACATGCAGATGGGTTCTGTCTAGGAATTTAACAACAACAACAAAAAAGCTTATTTGGAAATTCAAACTTGAGGTGTTCTTAAACATACAGGAATATTCTCTTGCATACTCACAGTACAGTGATCAAAGTTTGCACTTACACAATAATGCAACCCTCTTATATTATCTGCGATCCGTGTTGCAGTTTTGTCAGTTGACTCCCTCATGTCCTTTGTATCATTTTCCCCTCTCAGTTCAGGATCCAGTCTAGAGGGTCGGTTATTACATTAAATTGTCAAGTCTCTTTAGTCTCCTGTAATCTATAACATTTCCATAGCCTTTGTCTTTTATATGACACTGACATTTTGGAAGAATACAGTCGTTTTTAGAATAAAATGCCCACCATTTTGAGTTTGTCTGACATTATTTCATGATTAGATTAATCTGTGTATGACCAGCACGAATGCTGCCTAAGTGGAATTCTCTTGTGGTGCAGTGGGTTAAGGATCCTTTGTTGTCATTACAGCAGCTCTGGTTGCTGCTGTGGCCCAGGTTCGATCCCTGGCCAGGGAACTTCTACATGCTGCAGGCACAGCTAAAAATTAAAAAAAATAAAGTCATGGTATACATCAAATTAATTTTTAGTAAAGAGAGAAAAAGAATACTGTGTAAGTGACATGTCCTTCTGAGGGTATTAAATCTGTAATTTAATACCCTCTTATTAAATCTGTAATTTAATACCCACCTGCCTCTTATTGTTGAATTTCTCCACTGTAGAGTTACTTTTTTCCCCCCTGTAACTAGTAGGAATTTTGTGTGGAGAAAATTTAAGACCGTGCAAATATCTTTGCTCCTCATCAAAAATTCATCAAAGGTTTAACATCAGCCGATGATTCTTGCTTCAACCAGTCTTGACTATGATGGTTGTGAAATGCTGATTTTTCTCTGTGTATATGTCATGTAGTTGTGACTGTTTCAGGCCCACCAATAGGAAGAAGAGGACAAATCTTTTTTGTTTTGTTTTGTTTTGTTTGTTTGTTTTGGCCACACTTGCCCCCTGTGGAAGTTCCTGAGTCAGGGACTGAACCTGAGCCACGGCCGTGACCTACACCACAGCTGCGGCAATGCCGGATCCTTAACCTGCTGTGCCACAAGGGAACTTCCACAAAGCATTTTGAAGAAGCCAGGAGAATGGCCATCAAGAATCCTGTTTGGTATTTATCTATTTATTGGGTTCATGGCATCCTAGCTTTTTAATTCATTACTGTTCTTAACCATTTTGATGTTTCAAACTAGCTGCTTTGTCCTTGTGCCGTGTCCAAACATTTTTATCACTTGTTGATCCCTGGCCTGGGAACTTGCACATGCTGGGGGCACTGCAAAACAAACAAACATTTTTCCTGAATGTACCAATTGTGCCATTTTTATCACAAGCTCGTCTTATTCCTAATCTGCCTCGGTCCTGGAACCAGCCATTTGTCTGAGAAGCCTTGGTTTCTTTTTCTGGAAAATGACATGGAAAATCAAGATCTGGGTACTAGGTCTGCTCATTGCTGCTGAAGGGTCTGTGTTTCTAAAACCATTCGCCATAGAGCCAGGGAGTATGTATGCATGTGTATGTACATGTATATATATTTCCATACTGTCCATATAAACATGCCCTTACATGTAAGTAGTGACATTTTCTAAATCTAATGTCTAGTAGGATAAGTTTTAACAGATTATATTGATTTCTGTGAATAAACAGAAAGCATTGTCCATATGCATAATTTCTCCATATCGATGTTCTTAATAGCATTTACCTACAAAGCTTGATTATTAGGGAAAATGCTTAATGATTTCTGTGCTTTGAATACTTTTCCCCCTCTGTTTTTAGCTCGTGAATGAAGTTGAACTTCTGTTAGACCAACAAGCAGAGTTGGCTGATGTAACAGGGAATATAGCTCAAGTAAAACAAAAAATTAAAAAGTTGGAAAACTTAGATGAAAATTCTCAGGTAAGATTACATTTTAGATGTTCACTGTATTTACGGAGTCAAATAGTTATATTTTGATGTTTTTTAGTAGTATAAACCCTTATTATGATTAGTCTTTCATAGCAATAATCTGTATAATTAGTTCAATAATATTGGTCTGTTTTCTGTTCTGTTCAGTGTGGGCCTGAGGTGACCCTACAGATATGTCATGAACTTGTAACTGTTTCAGTCCCGCCAGTAGGAACAACAGCATAAATCGTTTTCAATAAACTAGAAAAATATCTGTCAAGGATGCTATTTGGAAATGATGGGAATGTCCAAGAACCTAATTCCTTAAATACCCATCTTTTTTTTCTTTTTGTCTTTTGTCTTTTTAGGGCCGCACCCGCGGCATATGGAGGTTCCCAGGCTAGGGGTCGAATTGGAGCCGTAGCCGCTGGCCTACACTGCAGCCACAGCAACGCGGGATCCGAGCCTTATCTGCAAGCTGCACTTCAGTTCGTGGCAATGCTGGATCCATAGCCCACTGAGTGAGGCCAGGGATCGAACCCATGTCCTCATGGATACTAGTCGGGTTCATTACCACTGAGCCATGACAGGAACTCCCCCGTCATTTTTTAAAATTTAATTTTATTGGAGTATAGTTGACTTACAATGTTGTATTAGTTTCAGGTGTACAGCAAAGTGAATCTGTCACACATATAAGTATAGCCATTCTTTTTTCCCCACATAGGTTATTACAAACTATTGAGTAGATTTTCCTGTGCTTCAATAGCCATTATTTGATATATGCAATTGAACTGAACACAGATTCATACAGACATACCTACTTTGTCTTACTAGCTGGATGACCTTGGGTAAAATGATGAAGTTTTCTAAGCCTCAGAATCCAGGTCTATAAATTGAAGATGTAATGACTAACTGCAGAGAGGCCATGAGGATTTAGGCAGTGTTCTATAGATGGAACACTTAGCACAGTACCGGGGCTGTATGGATATACAGTGAGTACTCCCAGGAGCCCGCTAACATTATCCTGCTGGTCTTCAAGCTTGGACTCATAGCTTCAATACTTGACACATCCTAGCTTTGCTTTCCTGTATGTGAGAGCAAGGCCATGGTTTTTAAGGTGTTTTCTCAGCAAACGAGTAGATTTATGGGTATACCGCAGGCCTCTGAGAACCAAAATTGAGAGGCAGCAATTGTGGTGACCAGTTCTGAAATTATGCTCGTAGATCCTTTAGTTGTGGTAAAAGACACATAGCGTAAAATTTACCGTCTTAACCCTTTTGAGCGTGCAGTTCAGTAGTAATTGAGTGCATTCACTTTGCTGCGTAAGAGATCTCCAGAATTTTTTTCATCTTGCACAACAGTACTACTGAACTGCACGCTTCCAAAGGGTTAAGACGGTAAATGTTATGTTTCGGTCACTCTTCCTGGGGGCAGGGTATTAGTCGATAGAGTGGAGACCAGGCTGCTGAGGTCCCTCTTGACAGGGAAGCCCTGTGATGGTCACTTCAGGTGTGTAAAGTGTGTAGCTGCTGCCTAGATGGACGGGGTTACCGAGGCTGAGATGACGTGAAATCCTTAAGCTTTCGCTTGACTGGTGTATACCCTCATTTGATAGGCACGGTTTTGTTCTGAATTCGTACATGCCAGGGGCCGCAGATCTCACCCACATTCTCAGGAGGCTGGCTGATTTTCTGTTTCTGTGACTAGAAGAACGTGAGCTTCTGGCTATATCACTGCTCTGGCCAATTACTTTAACCGTGGGCTCTTTTGCCGCCTGCAGACGTATGACATCAAACCGTGTTTTGGGCAGTCTCTCTCCCTGGCTCGACCAATTTGCGTCTCAGTTATTTTCTTTCCCCCCCTCTACTTGGACAGAGATCATACAGTGCTTGTTCCCCTTCTGTCTTAAAATCAGGACCTGTTAGCAAAGGCGCGATTTGTGATCATACATGGACACAGGCTCGCGGCCAGTCACCATTACGCCCTGGATTTGATCTGCCAGAGGTGCAACGAGCTACGCTACCTTTCTGATATTTTGGTGAATGAGATCAAAGCCAAACGGGTACAGCTCAGCAGGACCTTCAAAATGCATAAACTCCTGCAGCAGGTAGCGTCACGGGACATGGTGCATTCCTGAAAGAGAAGATACGTCCCCCCTGCCCCGGGTCCTTCTCAGAGGTTATAGAAGGAGGGTCTGGTATAGCTCTGGAATTAAATTTGTAAGAAGTTTGGAGTTTCCTTCGTGGCTCAGTGGTTAACGAGCCCGACTAGGATCCATGAGGACGCAGGTTCGATCCCTGGCCTCGCTCAGTGGGTTGAGGATCCAGCGTTGCCGTGAGCTGTGGTGTAGGTCGCAGACGCGGCTTGGATCCCGCGTTGTTGTGGCTGTGGCGAAGGCCGGCAGCTGTAGCTCTGATTCGACCCCTAGCCTGGGAACCTCCATATGCCACAGGTGAGGCCCTAAAAAGAAAAAAAAATTGTAAGAAGTCTGAAGGGTTGTGTTTGATTGTACTTATTTAATCCACGTACTTTGCGGTATTCAGAGCAGGTCTGGTGTTATAAGAATTTTGGCCTCTGTTCTGAATATTCAGAAAGCTTCCTCTGTATTTTGGGTACATGTCCGAAGCCTCTGCTTTGGTGCTAGTTCGCAGTCAGAATGCTTTTAAAAGCCCTGGGAGCATTTTGCTAAAGTCTGACACTCATTCCGCATTTTACAGGCCCAGTAGTAACAAATGTGAATGAAAACCCTTCCTCTGTGGCTTGTGGGTCTGACCCCTTTGATGCTTAGGCAATGAAGAGAGGTTCTGCTCTTGGCGGTGGCATGTAGCAGAGCGGTGTTACTTATAGGCATCCAAGCTGAACACAGTTTCATCCGTATGTCTCCTTCTCTGGCAAGGGAACTTTCATCCTTGTCCCCGGCAATCATCCTGCCTTTATATTACATTTGATATTTTGCTAGGAGTTTCATATTTCAGTTATTGATTTGGGGAAAATAGCATGCCACCGAAGCGCTTCGTGTTGCGAGAATGGTCAGGCCGCTGCTGCAGAATGAATTCCTTGTTCTGAAATAAGTGCAGCGCTTCCCAACCTTGGCTGTGTGTCAGGAGTAGCTGCAGAGCCCTGTAACAATGCAAATCCTGGCTTAGCGCCCAGAGCTACGAAATCAGAATTTCTGGGGGTAGAACCCAGATTATCTTTAATTTTTTCAGATATCTTTATTTTTGAATGGCTCTGAAAGCAGTTCTGATTCCCAGAAGCCAGGCTTGGAAAACACTCTCCTGAGGGACAAACATATTTCTTCTTTGTTCATTCATGATGTGTGTGTGTGTGTGTGTGTGTGTGTCTGTGTGTGTGTGTCTGTGATTTGCTCGCCAGGCTCGCCAGTGCTGTGATGAGGGAGAGTGCCTTCTAGCTAATCAGGAAGTAGATAAATTTCAGTCTAAAGAAGATGCTCAGAAAGCCCTCCAAGACATCGAAAATTTTCTTGAAATGGCTCTCCCCTTTATAAATTATGATCCGGAAACCCTGCAGTATGAATTTGATGTAATTTTATCTCCTGAACTTAAGGTAAGAGGCATTTGGGGGAAAGTAAACACATTTTTAAAAACTGTAATTGCAGTCGTGTTGATAAGAGTTTTTTTTACTGCTTTCTAGGGTAACTTTCTAGGACATTGTAGTCACAGGGTTCTCTTAAGGATTAGGGGTTATATCAGAGCCACGATTGGGCATCAAAGAATCCAAAGGCTTGGAGTTCCCGTTGTGGCTCAGCAGTTAACAAACCTGACTAGGATCCATGAGGTTGCCGGTTCGATCCCTGGCCTTGCTCAGTGGGTTAAGGATCTGGCATTGCCATGAGCTGGGGTATAGGCCGGCAGCTGTAACTCCCGTTCAACCCCTAGCCTGGGAACCTCCATATGCCACGGGTGTGGCCCTAAAAAGCAAAAACAAAGCAAAACAGCAACAACAAAAAAGAATCCAAAGGCTTATGTTTGCTTTATAATGAAGAGTAAGTTCCTT
This sequence comes from Catagonus wagneri, assembly GCA_004024745.2. Classification (NCBI taxonomy): domain Eukaryota; kingdom Metazoa; phylum Chordata; class Mammalia; order Artiodactyla; family Tayassuidae; genus Catagonus; species Catagonus wagneri. The sequence continues at coordinate 1,222,578 of PVHT020000017.1, read as the reverse complement.
TTTGAGCTCTGACTGCATTATTGTTTTTTCTTTTTGGCTGTACCCGAGGGATGCAGAAATTCCCCAGGCAGGGATGGAATTCACGCCACAGCTGCTACTAAGCCGAATCAGCGTTCAGTTCAATGCTGGATCCTTAACCTGCTCGGCCACAGTGGAACTCCTGACTGCATTATCTTTGAACTCTTTTCACCAGCTAGGAGCTCTCACATATATTTTCTTGTGCACCCTTGGAGAAAGGCCCAACGTTGTCCTAGAATACAGGGCCCAGGTCCAGAGCACTCTATCCCAAACGTCTTTCCTTTGTGCTGCAGTGACAACCAGCAGCTGCTCTGTGGACACAGGTCTGGCTTTCCTACTCAGTTTGAGGACGAAGGGATAAAGGAAGGATCTGGGTCTTCTTGGGGAAGGGTGAGCAGCAGAAGCTGGTGTTAGCAAGGTCAAGAGCTAGGTCACGCCACTGTGGCCGCCATGAAGCCCTCTCTCTACCTTGTTCGTAAGAGTATTGGTGTTGCTGTTTGCTGCCAAAATGGCAAATTGACTCCAAATTTGGAGCACTCTCTAAATCCATGCTTAGCTGCATATCTCAGGGGAATGCTCCAGAAAATCAGAGACATGGCCATGGCAATAAGCAAGTGACTCAAGAAGCAACAAAGCTTAACTGCTTCAAATCATAGGACCGCCAGAAGGCTGTATGATCCATCAGCAGTTTGGAGGAGCGTGGGGAACTGTAGACTGTCCTGCAGGCTAAAATATAACAAACGGCTGTGACAGTGCCTAACTTAGTGGCTTTCTGATGCTTAGCGTGCCTTCTTTTCCAGCCACTATCCCTTCCAGCCAATGAAGGGTAAATCACTTTACGCAGTGACTTAATTCATGATTGCTTGGTAAAGTTCTTCTTCAAGTCGTTTTGGTTGAGACCTTCTGGTTTTCTAACCATGCGAAATGATACATTATTCTGTTTCCCGTTGCTTTCCTAAATTCCTTCTAGTAACTTAGAACTATATTTTAACCTCTGCATTAATTTTTTTGACTGTCTGAATCAGAGGAATGTAATAGGATTTGTAATGACCCCATTTCATCCATTCGTATGCAACTTTGCAGGCTCAAATGCAGACCATACAGCTTAAGCTTGAAAACATCCGAAGTATATTTGAGAACCAACAAGCCGGTTTCAGAAACCTGGCAGATAAGCACGTGAGGCCAATCCCATTTGCAGCCCCTGCTTCTGACAGTTTGATCAGATCTAGAGCACCATTTTTTTCACCTAAACAAGGTAAAGTATCTTATAGTCCCCCTTTCTGTGTCTTCTTTTCCTGCTGTTGTTTATTCTGTGACTTTTGGTGTAAATATGAACTCATTCTTCAATCCTGGAAACTGAAATTTTATTTAAGGCAGGAATAATAAGGTACAAGGCAGGAGTCATGATAGAGATTACTGTACAATAATTAAACACAGTAGTGATACGGGCTAGTACAGGAAGATGGAGATCTGGACCGAAATGTCCAGACCTGCACTGAATATGAACATTATACTACCATCAAACTCACCCTTTTCTTCAGCAGGCAGAGGAAAGCATATGAAGTTGGTACACACGTGTGTGCATTTGGATAAACTATCTGGATAAACCATCATTTGCTTCTTATAAGCTTCTAGTAAGTGAATGGCTTAGATAATTGAATGGATTGCCTTTTCTAAGTAGGTGCAGGTAAATCAAATAATTTCACTGGTAATTAGCTGTTACAGAGTGCATTTACTGGTTTTAATCTTTGTTGACTAGTTTTAAACATATAACATCCATCTCTCTTTTCTACGTTCTGGGGGATAAAATAACTCTCCTCACCGTGAGGTCGCATTACTCTAGAAATAAGATGTCTGTTGCCCCAAGGTTTTTCTTGGGCTGCTTCTGAGGCCTCTTAGGAGAAAGTAATTTGGTCTTTGAGGCCTTAAGTTAGTTGAATGGGTGATCATGGGACTAAGTTCTCTCTCTCTCTGATCTGAGAGAATCAGGGACTTGATTAATGTGTGGGAACTGCTTTGAAAATCAGAGAAAGCTTGAGCCAAGTGTAGTGAATGTAAAAATCCAGGGCAGCCCCAGCATGGATCAGATTAAAATGAGGCGATGAGAGCAGGTAACAAGGCTAAGATGATAAAAGTTATATAGTTAATAGTTATTAAATATAAAAATATACCCACAAATAAAACTATGAATAATGTAATACATGAGCAATACTAGGGAGCTGCTGGGGAAAAGAATAAAAACAAAAAACCAATAGGGGATTAAAAAAACCAACAGCCATGAGACTGAGAACAGAAGGAGATAATTCCTGAGCGGAAGCCAAAACGCCTGTTAGATTTCTGGCTCCATTTACAGGGTACGTGACCTGGGGCAGTTCCCTCTTTTGTTGCTTTTACCTTGGTTTCCTTGTCTGTAAAAGAGGAACAATAAGACCTACTGACTTCAGAGTGTTGTTGTGAAGACAACGTGAAAAGAAAATTGTAGAATATGAGAAAGTACTCGGTAGACTAAGATCGTGCCCTGCCTCTGACTGCGGCCTCTTGCTGTGTGGTCGGCTGAAAGCTGGGCTCCTCTGATGAAGTTCTGGAAGTGGGGCACTTTGGCTTGAAGATCAGGGTTCTGAAGAAACCGCCCCAAGACCCACTCAAGGCCTTAGTCACTGAAAGTACATTTTGTTTTGTGTTGTTTCATTTTTTTGTTTTCTTTCCGATATTCTTATTTAATGGCGTTACACTTTCTTTCTGCAGTGGGAGTTGGATACTCTTTCTTTCAAGCATGTAAGCTTTTTTCAAAAGGTACCCATCTTTATTCCTTTTCGTCAGTACATTTTCTGCGTTTGTGTACATGTGAAAAACCAGTTTGGCATCTAAAACCAGCAACCATTCATTCTTGCGTTCTGCCTACGATGAGCTTTCTCCTTTTTTTTTTTTCCTAACCATAATAACCATCAATTATTCTCTCAGTATTAAAATTACCTTGGAAAATAACTATATAAAAAGTAGATTATTCTCTTGCATCAAATGAGCGCTCATAAGAAGAAAACAAGAAAAATAATTGGCAATGATAAAATAAATCGTGCTTGCTTTCATTTTAGCAATTCTGTGTCACCCACAATAAAACTGTTTATTGGGAGTAGCTTGGATTTGCCTCCATTTAGAACTGCCTAATGTATTTATCAGGAAGAAGGCAGCTTGCTGAATACATGACACGGATGGATAAATGATTTTATCTGCTATCCATCATGGTTTCTAAATTAAATCGGAGCATTATTTATGCTGTAAACATTGTTCATTTTACCTAACTGGTCTGTGAGTAATGGAGATTATCACAGTCCGCTCCAAATATATCCTCAAGACTTTTAATTGCTAAGCCAAAGAGCTGCGATTTGGTCACATCAATATATGTGTTAATTTTTCATAAAATAAGTCAAACTGTTTTTTTGTTCTTGTTTGTTTATTTTGATTAGTTTGCATCAAATAGAATCTTGTATCTAGCACAGTGCCTGGCAGCTAGCAGGATGTAATCAATATTTGCTGAATTAGCATTTAATACAGAGGAGCAGGATGTAATAAATATTCGCTGAATTAACATTTAATACAGCGGGAAGTTATGGAAGAGCATTGTGTGTGAAGGGTGAATGTGGTTTGAGCTTCTCAGTCTATAGCTCTTGATCTAGTTCTCTTGAACTTCAGAGTCTGCCTTTACTATTTGCCTCCTGAATTTCCTATCGGCAGCTCACACTCAGCATACCCCAAACTGATGCCATTTGTTCTGCAAACCTTCTCCTCTTCCGGCACCGAGATTCCTGCCGTCGCCCATGCCTGGACCCTTGGCTCATCTTTCCCACTCATGCCCCACCTCTAATCAGTCCAGAAAGCCCACTTCTTTCTGTCCCCTTGCTAGCCCTCATTGCCACTTTCCTAATCCAAGCTAACAATCAGCTGTTGCCTTGACAATGGCCTTCCCCTTTTCCACTATCCCTTCTCAAATGGCCCTAGTTGTATTGCTTTTTGGACTTGACACATACTGTTTTCTTTCTGGAGCACTGTTCCCTTCCCTCTCCCACCTTCCTTTGCGAGCTCCTGCTCCACCATCAGATTTCCTAACTCTCGGCCAGGCCACTTCCTTCAGGTAGGTTTTTCCTTCCTGCCTCTCCTCCTCCACTGCACCCCACTTTGGTCAGGCGTTCATGCTGTGCGATAACAAGCCCTCCTTTATTTCTTCCCAGCTTTAGTGTAATTGCCTGTTTTCTGTCTCTCTTGCTAGACTGTAAGCTTTGTAGGAGCAGGGACTGTGTGCGGTTCATGTCTGTATCCCCAGCACCAAACATGGAGCTTAGCAAAAAGTATAGATGCTCAATAATTATATATGTAATGTATATAAATAACGTGTATATATAGCATATATATACATAATAACATATATGATATATACTCTCTCTATATAAAATGTGCAACATACATAACATATATGTAAATGACAATAATTATATATATAACAGTTACATATATACACACATTGGTAGAAGAATGAAGACATCTATCTTGCTTTTCAGAAAAAGATACATCCCTCATAAGTTGAGTATATATTCCTTTTTCACCTCTTAATGTATTCGCAAAGACTTAATTAGTAAAGCTCCCTAAACTACCTTCATAAATAACTTTGGATCTCTGTTTATCAAGTTTCTTTAAAGTGAAGGACATCAGTATTTACTGAGAAGTTGATTTTCTGTGGTAATTGCCACTAAGTCTAATTTATAGTTGCACATTTGCATGTATCTTATGAAAAGGTAGACTCCTATGTGGAATATAGTTAGTTTCAAATAAATGGAAGTGAAGGATAAGATTTAGAGAACTTAGCAGTGTCTTTCTCTGAGGGGCCCTTGTGGTGGCTCCCGCCGAAGGGGGACAGGACAAAAACCCATTCCTTCCATGGAGAGGAGACCTGCGCAGCCTGGGTGGGTAGCACCCTTTTGAGCAGCCCTGAGAATTAGGAATTTCGGTGGCCTGGTCTTTGGCTGGACCGTGCCCCGGGCTTTGCAAGAACATCTGGACTCCTTGCTTCGTAATACGGGGCTCACCCTTTGTAAACAGAACAGAAAGAGTAATCAGAAAGAAAAGGAAAGATTACACAGGACAAACAGAAAGATGAAAGCCTGGGATTTTGCTAAAGTTATTTTTTGTTTTATTTTGTCTTGGCATTTTAATGTGCTTTAGAAATGTTTTATGTAGTGGTTAAAAACACGAATTCGGACAGTAGACTATACAGATTTAGGGGTTACTTCTTCTTAGACAAGATATTAACCATAGTAACCTAGAAAATGGGGATGGAAGTAGTACTTATCTCTTAGGGTTGATTTGAAGATTAGAAAAGAAAATACTTACAATAGTGCTCAGCATGCAGTAATTGCCAAAGAAAGGTTAGGTGCTCAGATTACTCATTGAACTGAGATTTTTTTTTCAAGACTATTTTTGACTCAGTCAGTAAGCTACAATCTGATTAAATGCTTATGTATGAGAATGAACACTAAATCTCCAAATAATCATAAGTACTAACACTTAGCTTCATGTCTGCTTGGCAATCCAGCAAATGTTCGATGAATTGGTGAATACATAGCAAAATCATGCTCTATAAGAAGTTGAAGTCATACAGATAAGTCTAACCAGTCATCTGTTATGAATAATGTGATTTTAAAATGCTAATATAAACAGGTTGAAATATTAATATCGCTAGTTAACAAACATGCACATGTTTTTATGAAAAGCATTGATTTTAATTCTGGTTTGAAACTCTTCTTTCATATTTCTCTACCAGGGAAGAAGACTTGGAGACAAAATCAGAACAACTTAAAAGTAAATATCATTAATTAATTCAAAGTTGGCTTTATTGCTGCAGTTGCAGAATCAGGATGGGGCTAGAACCATATTTTAATTCACTAAACCGGTATTGTGCACTTGAAATCTTATTTAATCTAAGAGAAAAAGCTGCTGCTGCATTGTGTCTAATTGCCGTGCTGGCGTAGCCCCAGATATATGAGCAGTTTCTCAAATCTTGGCTCAAGTTCAGAATAATTTCCGTCGAACATCTCATATAAGTTCTAACTTCTCTTTTCGCCCTCACCTCAATTAACTTAAATAAGTATTGTGCCTTTCTGCAAAAGAAGATTTCCTTCATAAGTGATTCCAGGGAGTTTCTGTTGTGGCTCAACTGGTTAAGGACCCAGCGTAGTCTCTGTGAGGATGTGGGTTCAATCCCTGGCCTCACTCAGTGGGTTAAGGATCCAGCATTGCCATGAGGTGTGGTGTAGGTTGCAGATGTGGCTCAGATCTGGTGTTACCATGGCTGTGGTGTAGGCTACAGCTGCAGCTCCAATTCAATCCCTGGCCCAGGAACTTCTGTATGCCACAAGTGTGGCCGTAAAAAGAAAAAAGAAAGTGATTCCAGTCCTGCAAGGATGAAGCACAGACAAAGGACAGGTTCTAATGGACCATTGGGCTCTGGGCTCAAAAAATATATCTGTTCATTTCTGGATAGATTCAAGATTCCCTCTGAGTTATCCATGGTATTCTGGTATCTGCAGATAGTAGCCTTCTCCTAACTACAGCACCTACATTGTATGTGTGTGTTTGTGACAGTAAATAAGGACAAGAACATGTGTCCATGAGGCAGTGTAGCATAGTGACATAGTGATACAGACTGTACAGCTAGGCTGCCTGGCCTTTTTTTTATTTTTTTGGCCATAGCCATGGCATGTGGAAGTTCCCGGGCCAGGGATCAAACCCATACCACAGCAGTGACCCAAGCCACAGTAGTGGCAATGCCGATCCTTCACCCTCTGTGCGACAAGTCAACTCCTAGACTGCCTGATTTTTAATCCCAGCTCCAGCACTTACTGGCTTTATAACCTTGTGTAAATTCTCTAGAACTCAGTTTCCTTATCTATAAAATGGAGATAATAATAGAACAGCCTCATTGTGGAGTTAATATAAAGATAAAGTAATCTAATATTTATGAAGTACTTTGAACAGTGTGTGGTTATAATACCGTTCTAAGTTTTTTATACAATTATGAGCAGGCTAGTAAAGGGCCTATACAGACATAGTGTGCCTGGTTACCAGGCTATATAGCCATAACTTCTGGTTTCAAGAAGGAAACAAGCTGAATGTTACATCCTATAGTCTTACATGTCTTTTGGTTCTAGTTTCAAGTCGTGGCTGCCTTAGTATTCCACTATGTGTATTTATTCATTTCATATCCCCAGGGGGAGAAAATAGAAGGCTGTGGCTTTATACATTTTCTTGGTGAGATTTCTAGCTGATAAACCCACTTCCAAAGTGTAGATATTCTTCTAGTTCAAGTCAATTTACACATTCCTTAGGCTTTTGAAAATATATGTTTCAGACTTCCCGTATAGCTCAGTGGGTTAAGGATCCAGCAGCTGTGTCACTCCTGTGGCTCAGGTTTGATCCCTGGCCTGGGAACTTCCACATGCTGTGACTGTGGCCAAAAAAACACCCCAAAACAAAAACCCCAAAAAGTATATATTTTGAAACTTTACAAACTTGAATTTCAGAAACCTGTTAGGAGTGAATGGCACATAGCTATCCGATAAGCAGAGTATGCAGTATTTTCAGCCTTAATTATAGTATGAAAATAACGATAACCCTAGGTACATTGAGCAGACAGAAATCAAACACACTTTTAAAGAGGGAGCATGATAATGGTGGCTGACCCTGGGCTCGACTCTGTTTTGTCACTTACTAGGGAAACTTGGCCCTGTTGCTAAACCTCTCTGAGCCTTAGTTTTCCTATCTGTAAGGTGGGGATGGGGATCAGTGGGTCATCACTTGCTAAATTGCTATGAGGATTAGATATATCGATGTGCATTTAGCACCTGGGACAGTGCCTGTGCAATATATAGAAAGCCATCAAAGAATGTTCCTCCCACATGGATCAGTAAGAAGTGCCTAGTATCTTGTGGAGATACTTTTTAGCCGATAGATCCTGTACTTCATTTTCGGTTCTAGTTGTTATGAAGTAATGCTCCATTTACTTGGAGGTTAAGCTTTTTGCAAGCTCAGTTGTTCAATACAACCCAAGAGTGCTGGAACATGCTTCCGAAGAGCAAATAATCATCACAGATTTCATACAGTTGACTCAGTAGGGCAGTCTGAGTCCTGTTGAGTCTGCACAATAAGGCAGCTCTTTATAATCAGGCAGGTCACTTGCAGTATCAAGTGACGTGGCAGAGAGCAGAGAAAGATGAAGAGGTCACAGCTGTTTTGAGACACAATAGACAGTTCTGCATGTCTTATTAGCCCTGGAATGTATCATTTGATTTTGTCATATCCTTCATGTTCACGATGATGTCACTGAGTCATTAGGAAAAGGGTCAGTGATATTGTGTGCCCTTGGTTAAAGAATTCAAGGATTCATGTAGTATTTCCTAGCTAGGTTTCCATCATAAAATCAGTTAGGGTTAAAAAGCCATTTGGGTTCTTCAGTGAATAAACTTTTTACTTACCTGGACAGTCACTTTTTTTTTTTTTTATGAATTAACCTCATTTCCCCAAAGTGCCAAAGAAATGAAACATTTTAAGTTTCACGAAGTAAATTCTAATGAGTATCTTCAATCTGTCCTCTTTGGCAACTAACTTCATTTTCTAACTAGTCCATGTCAAAATTGTTTCTGAAAAGGTCGTAATTATAGTAGTATTCTTCCGTTTATGTACATAGTTAGAACGTAGAGAGAACTTAAATTTGAGCTAGGTTTCCCTGAAGAAGAACTGTATGTACACAGATACTAATTTCACTTTTATTTTCGTTTCAGATTGAAGTGGTGCATGATTGTCGGGAGAAGAGAACTTCTGCTCAGTCCTCCAGTTTGGACAATGACAATAGCTTGGATGTTTTAAAGAAGTATCTTTTGTTTATTAACATAAACCCATATATACACATCTGCCAGTAGGAGGCTCTGATTCAGTGTCCAAGGCAAATGTGCTTAGAATTTTGAGTTCACAGAATGGGGTTCCACTGCGTGTGATGAAAAGTGAACTAAGTGAGGTGTCACGAGTCCTGGATTTGGGCCTGGCCAACCTCCCCTCTGTTTTGGGGATTTGAAATCCACTAGAACTTTTTGGAATCTTAGTCTCCTCTTTTATGAAAGAGATGAGAACGAATGGGTCAGTGTTTTCAAAAACTACAAGGGTTATATAGATGCACAGAGTGATTTTATAGATGCTAACAGTAATCATTGTTTGGTTCTCTTTTATAATTATTATGTTAATATTTTCATATTTCTTAATTTTTATATTATTAATATTTCACACATAAGAATATTCACCTTTTGGAGTTCCCATTGTGGTTCAGGAGTTGGCGAACCCGAGTGGTGTCCATGAGCTCAGAGGGTTGGGGATTCAGCGTTATTGTGAGCTGTGGTGTAGGTCGCAGACATGGCTTGGATCCCGCGTTGCTGTGGCTGTGGTGTAGGCTGGTAACTGTGGCTCTGATTCAACCTCTAGTCTGGGAACCTCCGTATGCTGCGGGTGCGGCCCTAAAAAGACAGAAGACCAAAAATACATATTCACCTTTTAAATTTTAGATCGCAGTCTTGAGTAACCAGTATTTTGGAGCAAGTGAAATATAGATATGTTATATATTATATATGTATATACACACATTATATATCGTTCAAAGATTGTTAAATGTTAATGCTTAAAAGTATAAAAATTAAAAAGCGGCCAAGGATAAAAGTTAAGTTAAATGAGTTACTTACATTGGAGAGTGAGGCAATAAATTTTAAATATGATATCAATTGGAAAACGCATTGGAAGGAAAATGAATTTTATTTTAAAAAGACAGTAAACAAAACCACCACAGAAACTTAAGTATGATCTATATTTGGGAAAACCAGTATCATAAATCCACAACATATCTTAGAAAATTCCAGAACATTACTGGGAAAAAAGGAAAAATTGTGCCTACAGTGCTATTATTTTTTTCTGAGGCAGCAGAAACTATAGCACAGAAACTGTGCTGTCCAAAACAATATTCCCCAGATTTGTAGGAATAGATTTTATGAGTTTTTAGTAAATTGATTTTTTTTTTGGCTTTTGTCTTTTTAGGGCTACACCTGCGGCATATGGAGGTTCCCAGGCTAGGGGTCCAGTTGGAGCTGCAGCCACCGGCCTACGCCGCAGCCACAGCAACACGAGATCTGAGCCACATCTGCAACCTACACCACAGCTCACTGCAACACTGGATCCTTAATCCACTGAGCATGGCCAGGGATCAAGCCTGCATCCTTATGAGTACTAGTCCGGTTCACTAACCACTGAGCCATGACAGGAACTCCCCATAAATTGATTCTTAAGCTTAGTAAGTTAGAAATAAAATGTTTTTTTTTTATTTAAAAATAACTCCTGAGCCCCACTTCCCTTTCTTTTAAATATATTTTAAAGAGTCTTGTGGTTGGTATTTATTCTAGAAACCACAGAATTAATTTTATATTTTGATGATAAAACGCAAACCATCGGTGGATCCCCTGCATTACTAATTTTCATCCGAGACAACTTATAATAAGTAAAATGTCGTAAAACATTTCTTAAACCACAAAATAACTGACAAATATGGTCCTTTCATTTTAGCCATGTCCTGAATGAGCTGGTACAGACAGAGAGGGTGTATGTTCGGGAACTGTTTACTGTTTTGTTGGTAAGTGACTCAGATTGTGTTTTAGCGTCTTTTCCCACATTCTTTAGGAGGTGCTTCTGTCGGACTTCTCTCTCTGTCTCCCTTCTTGATTGTTAAAGGCTCATATTTCAGGTTCTCCCTCAGCAGTGAGAATTGTGGGTTCAGAATTTATTACAGAAGAGCTAAGTTGCCCTCTTAGGCATATAACAGATTGGTATAATTATTCCCAGGGCGCTATTTAGAGATTGTGATGCAAAGCGCTAAAAATGGGAGGAAAAAACCACTCATTTGATACAAATGTCGTAATATTAACTCAGTCTGAGAAAACCCAAACACTTATTGCTTATTTAAGGAGAAGTTAATAACTCGTCATATGATTTTTCATACCTGGTTTCTATTTTGTTTCCCATACTCTAAGCTTCCCTGAAGGCCAAAGAGCCATCACTTGATTTAAGAGCTGAGCGAAAAACCTTGACTTCTTTGTCCTATCTAAATAATAGTAATAATAATGATAATGGATAACTTTGGGAACTAGAAGATTTATTTATTTTTTCGCACTTTATTTTTTTATTTTCATTTTATTTTATTTTTTGCCTTTCGGCATTTTAGAGCCGCACCCGCAGCCTATGGAGGTTCCCAGGCTAGGGGTCTAATTGGAGCTACAGTTGCCGGCCTTCGCCACAGCCACAGCAACACGGGATCCGAGCCGCGTCTGCGACCTACACCACAGCTCAGGGCAACGCCAGATCCTTAACCCACTGAGCGATGCCACGGATCGAACCCGCAACCTCATGGTTCCTAGTCGGATTCGTTTCACTGAGCCACGATGGGAACTCCTATTTTTTTCCCACTTTATTATTGTCATTATGAAAATATAGTTGATTTACAGTTTTTCAAGTTCTGTTGTACAACAAAGTGACCCAACCACACACATTTCCCTGTGCTGGACAGTAGGATCCCAGTGCCCACCCATTGCAGACATAACAGTGTGCATCCCCTAAACCCCAAAATGCCCGTCCATCCCAAGTCTGCTTTTCTTGGCACGATCTGTTTTTGCTTTTTTGTTTGTCTCTTTGTTATTTTTAGATAGGATCATCTGGGGAACTAGAAGATTTAAATGTTAAAATTACAACCCTCTTTAACCAGTAATCTCCTGTATATTCTGCTGTACGCATACCTTTGGTGGCCCAATCACATGTTAATGCAAATATTTTTTAAATGAGTAAGCGTATTGATTTTTAGGGCTATAGAGCGGAGATGGATAATCCAGAGATGTTTGATCTTATGCCACCTCTCCTGAGAAATAAAAAGGATGTTCTCTTCGGAAATATGGCAGAAATATATGAATTCCATAACAAGTATGTAATTGCTGAGTTGAATTTTCTCTTTCACGATTATTATTGAAAGGGTTATTGGCCAGTTTAGTGTATTTCACATAAGATTCTGTCACTTTTTTTCCTTTGGAATTTTTACAGCATTTTCATGAGCAGTCTGGAAAATTGCGTTGATGCTCCGGAAAGAGTGGGACCTTGTTTCCTGCAAAGGGTTAGTTCAATGTTTATTTAAAACTGTATGAATATGGGCCACCAACACAGCAGCTTATTTTACAAGGACAGATTTAGAGGCAAGGTAGGCAGTATTTTTTCAGTCTTTATTTCTTTGGAGGAGACACATCACTCCAGCACGTATTTAGTGCTAAACCAAGTTTTGTTACAGAAATGGGGTATTCGAGCATGCAAATGGCCATTTTGTTCTGTGGTCAAATGCTTGAATGGCTCAGCTTGTGGCCATTGACTCTGGGTGATCCCAGGAGTCCAAGGACCGTCCTGGTTGTGAAGATGTAAGAGTTGAGAGTATCTTAGCATGGCCATTCTTGGCTTGGTTAATTTTTACCCAAAGAGATGCGTTGGTATACCCCCAATACCTGTCAAGTCTTCGAATCCAGTATAGTCTGGCTTTCAGACAGCAAGGCATCTGTCATAGGAACTTTGCAAAACAGGGGCCATCTGTTCTTTTTATTCTGCGAGCTCATTCAGGAGGACTCATTTCTTTGGGTCCCAAGAGTGTACTTAGGACAACTGATTTCCAAGCTTTGTCATCATACCCTCCTCCATTAGAGTTTTCTCTCAGAATATTCTCTGCGTGTCTAGTTCCTCCTCTTCCTGAAAGAGCAGCTCTGTCTTGATTTGAGAGTCAGTTTGATAGAAATGATCATTGAAAGCTTCCGAGGAGAGAGCTTATCTCAGAGAGCGGTTATGGAGTGAGAAGATAATAAGGATAAGGCCAAAGCTTTCTCAGCATATCCTAACTTTAAACATGTTTAAACCATGGCCAAATTCTTCCTTGACTTCCCTAAGCAACAGCGGCCCCGTTTTCCTTTGAACTCCTGTTGTACTTAACGTCTGTGCTACTCGGGAATTTTACATTTACTACACATCTTTACACATATTTGTGAATTCTTTCCCCAACTGGATGGACAACTCATTGAGGCGGGGTCCAGATCCTATGTATTTTTGTATCTCTGACAAGGTCAGCACAGTTCTTGGCACCCAGTAGTGCTTTAAGAAATGCCTATTTCATTCATTCAGCAGCAGTCTACTGAATACCTACTATGTGCCGAGCATTGTACTAGGCAATGTGAAATATCAAGATTATTCGTGTAGAAAAACAGGGAATCTGTTGTGTACAGTGTGAGCTGTACTATGATAGAGATATACAAAGGATCCTATAGGAGCCAAGACGAGGTGCATCTGATGTGGACTAGAGCTGTAAATGATGGCTTTGTAGAGGAGATGACTTAGGAGATGAATGCTAATGAGTGAGTAGGAGGTAGCCCTTTAGATGCGGGTCAAATAAAGATGATTCCAGGGAGAGAAAATAGCATGGACAGATGCTTAGCAGGGTTACGGTACAGTGGCAATGTTCCATGAGGGACCAAGGACCTTGGGACTTAGCCATAAGTTCATTCACTAGGCAATCAAGAGATAAGAGCATACAAAGAGCATAGTCTTAGTACCCTGTTAGCTCATAGTAATGAAAAAAGTCGCCTCTTTTCTAGTTCATTCAGGGAAGACCTTTCTTCCTCTAACTCTTAAACTTGGTAAGTGGAAGTTCTGAAGTTGCTTGGATAATTACATGTCCCTCTATCCAGTCTGATGATGGACATTGAAATATCAAAAGAGCTCCTGACCAGCTGCCAGCTGGACAGGCCCTTTAGGCCACATTCCCTGTAATGCTTGGCCACACTCACTCTTGCTCAGCCTTTCTTGATAAGAAAAGTACATATTTGCAAATTGGTAATAGGTTTGAATTTTCTTTTTATCACAGAAAGATGATTTTCAAATGTATGCAAAATATTGTCAGAACAAGCCCAAATCAGAGGGAATTTGGAAGAAGTATTCAGAATGCGCCTTTTTCCAGGTATAGTAATTGTTCAAGTATCAGATGTACTCTTTCTGTAAGACACTAGGACATTTTGTATTTATAAATTCATTTTCTGCTTTAAGTAACTTATATATATGTATAGATTAAAGGGCAATTAGACCCTCCCTAAAATATACACACACGTGCACAAACATATATGCTGCTCCCTAGAGGCAACTGCTTTCTGTTCTTTTCAGCGATTTCTTTTTGGTATTTACTTCCATATCTCCAAATATCATGCTTATATTGCTACTTCCCACAATGGAAGATGAAGCTTTAACTTCCTTTTTTTAAAAAATGATTTTATTGAAGTATGGTTGATTTACAATGTTGTGCTAATTTCTGCTGTGCAGCAAAGTGACTCAATTATACACATATACACATTCTTTTTCATATACTTTTCCATCATGGTTTATTCCAGGATGTTTAATATAGTTCCCTGTGCTATACGGTAGGGTCTTATTGTTTATCCCTTCTATATACACTAGTTTACATCTGCTAATCCCAAATCCCCAATCCGTCCCTCCCCCACCCCCCGATTTAGCTTCCTTAGCGCTGTTCTTGCCCCCAACCCGCCACACACATACACATACTTTATTTCCTCCAAAAAGTCCAATATAGTTATATTGTGTAACTTTGGTTACATTGATATACAGTGTTAAAAGGCTGCATAATTTCTGTGCTCAGATGAATCATGTGGGATAAGATGGCTGCCTTTCCTTCCCTTTTGTCTTTTTAACAAGTGTCTTTTGACGATTTTCCGTGTCCTTTTCCCTCTTCTATACTCTCCCAGTTGTGAGAGTTACATCATTGTCTTCTTGGTACATTTTTTTCTTTTTTCTTTCTTCCTTCCTTTCTCCCTTCCTTCCTTTCTCCCTCCTTCCCTCCCTCCCTCCCTCCCTTTCTTTCTTTCTTTCTTTCTCTCTCTTTCTTTCTTTCTCTCCTTCCTTCCTTCCTTCCTCCCTCCCTCCTTCCTTCCTTCCTTCCTTTCTTCCTTTCTTCCTTCCTTTCTTTCTCCCCTCCCTTCCTTCCTTCCTTTCTTCTTAGGGCTGCACCTGTGGCATATGGAGGTTCCCAGGCTAGGGGTCGAATTGGAGCTGCAGCTGCTGGCCTACACACCACAGCCATGGCAATGCAGAATCCGAGCCACGTCTGTGACCTACACCACAGTTCACGGCAACGCCGGATCCTTAACCACTGAGTGAGGCCAGGGATCATACCCACATCCTCATGGGTACTAGTCGGGTTTGTTACTGCTGAGCCGCAATGGGAACTCCCTCTTCTTAGTACATTTAAATGTTATATTTTCTCTGGATTTTGTCTTGAGTCAGTCTCTCCCAGAGTCTTATGACCTGCTCATCTAGACTCACTGGGTCTGTCCTACAGCTGCCATCTTGGGGTGTTGGTGACTGTCATTTGCGGGAGCCTGTTGACTTGTCTCTTGCATAGGCTCTCCTGTTTCCTAGGTGCCAGATCTTCCTCTTCCTTGTTTTATTCACATGTTCGGTGGAATACATCCTCTAGTAGCTTTACAGAGAAAGTGTGCGTGATAGGTAAACACTTTTGAGATCTGGCATGTCTGTAAATGTCTTTATTCTACCCTAACATTTGATTGTGAGCCTGGCTGGCTGTAGAATTCCTTGTGAGAGATAATTTTTCTCAGAATTTTGAAGGTATTTGCTCCATTGTCTTCCAACTTCCAGTGTTGCTGTTGAAAAATCTGATGCCGTTTAGATTTTTGTTCCTTTGCACATGACCTAGTTTTTGTCCTTTCTCTGAAGGCTTATAAGAGCTTCTTTTATGCTCGGGGTTCTGAAATTTCACAGTGCTATGCTATTATCCTAGTCTTGTTGGTGATCTCTTTGAATTTTGTCTTCTTGCTCTGTTTTCTGGGATTTGTATTCCAGTCCTTCTATTTATTGAGGGTTTTGTTTCTGCCATCATGTTTTAATTTTGAAGAGCCTCTACCCTTTTTTGTTCTCTGAATGTTTCCTTCATAGAACCCTTTTTTTGTTTCATGAATTCAGTATTTTCATTCATCTCTATGAGGATAATAAAAATAGATTTTCCTTTTAACAGTACTTTTGTCCCCCAAAAGTAGTTTTCTCCTCCCTGCATAGTTTCTCTTGTCTTCACATTGCTTTTCTTTTCTTTTTTTTTTTTTCATTTTGTTTCTGTCACTTTTCTGAAATGTCTGATGATATTTGGTTGTCCTCTTGCATTGGGAATAAGCCGTAAAAGGCTTATTGGAAGCTTCCTGTGCATATGTGAGTTTACTGACCATGCCTCACTGTTTGGTGATTTGTCCTTGGGTGGATCCCCAGCATCTGTATCTTTAAGTCCTTTCACTCAGCCTGATCAGACTCTCCAGTCTGCCAGCTGGGGAACAAGGGTCTGGCTGCCAGTATTCTGGTAGCCAAATGGGGGAAAGGCTGAGAGTCTCCAAGTTGGTACATAAATATACAAGTAATCTCTTTGCTTTCAGGATGGTACTGTGCCCTCAATGGTACGTCGTATTCCCTAGTGCAAAGGCCCTCTGTTTACTCTTTTCAGGGAAACATCCATTCTTCTGCTGTGGGGACAGGAAGGCAGCCACCTCGCTGTGCATAGTGGCATGGCTGTCTGAGATGCTTATTGTTGCTGCTGCTGCTGCTGCTTTTGCTAGATTTTAAGCTCATTAACTTTTCTTCTTTTTGCTAACAGCTTTATTGACAGGTAATTAAAATAACACAAAATTCACCCTTTTAACATGTACAATTCAGTAAGTTTACTATAGTCACAACATTGTGCAGCCATCACGACTATGAATTTAAGAATGTTTTCAGCATTCTACCAAAAAAAACTTTTAACAGTCACCTCCTATTTTCCCTCAAGCCCTGCTGCCCTCTGCGATCACTAAGCTACTTTCTGTCACTATAGATTTGCCTATTCTGAACAATTCATATAAATAGAATCCTAAAGGACGTGATCTTTTGTGTCTGGCTCCTTTCACTCAGCGTAATGTTTTCACATTTCATCCATGTTGTAGCCTGTGTCAGAACTTCATTCCATTTTATGGGCTAATAATACTCCATTGTATGGAAAGTCCGAGTTTTAGCTACCCACTCATCAGTTGATGGACATTTGGGTTGTCTCCACTTTTTTTTTTTTTTTTTTGTCTTTTTAGGGCCGCACCCACGGCGTATGGAGGTTCCCAGGCTAGGGGTCGAATCAGGATCCGAGCTGTGACTGT
The DNA here is from genome assembly GCA_004024745.2 of Catagonus wagneri. Classification (NCBI taxonomy): domain Eukaryota; kingdom Metazoa; phylum Chordata; class Mammalia; order Artiodactyla; family Tayassuidae; genus Catagonus; species Catagonus wagneri. Next base: position 1,205,215 of record PVHT020000017.1, on the reverse strand, counting down.
GACCTACACCACAGCTCACAGCAGCATTGGATCCTTAACCCAGTGAATGAGGCCAGGGATCGAACCTGCAGCCTCACAGTTCCTAGTCTGATTCGTTTCCACTGCGCCACTCTGTGTCTCCGCCTTTTGTATGCAAATTTTTGTGTGGACATTGTTTTCATTTCTCTTGGCCATAAACCTGAGTGTGAGGTCAGATAGGTAGGTCAATGGTGATTCTCTTTAACTCTTTGAAGAACTTTTGGACTGTTTTCCAAAGCGGCTGCACCATTTCACATTCCTACCAGTGTTGTATGAGGGGCTTGATTGCTCCACACCCACACCAACACTAGTTAGTATCTAATTACTTCTTTTTTTTTTTTCTTTTTTTAGCCCTCCCGCGGCATGTGGAGTTCCTGGGCCCGGGATCAGATCTGAGCCACACTTGCAACCTATGCTGCAGCTGCGGCAAGGCCAGGTCCTTTAACCCACTGTGCCGGGCTGGAAATTGAACCTGTGTCCTGGTGCCGCAGAGATGCTGCCAGTTCCATTGTGCCACAACGGGAACTCCACTAGTTATTTCTTTAACAGACTTTCAGCAGCCATCTTTTTTCAAACCCAATCTTTATCTCTAGCTTTCCAAGGTACTTTGGTGTCTGATTCTGAAGTCTTTGTGGAGGGGTGGGGGGATGTGTTCTTTAACACAAATTGTTCCTTGGCTTTTCCCTCTGTCAGTTTCCAGATTTTATTGATGTTTTTTCCTGTCTCCTCTTGGTAACTTTAGGTTTGGCCTTGTAAAAACCATCATTTTAGTTGTGTTTCATGAGTGAGGACTGCTAAATACATGTATCAATCTACTATTTTTACCCCTAAGTTGATAATTAAATTAGATCGTGTACTGGATTTTATGCATATCCAGAGGAGGGTCCTAGATCTTACATGGGTATATCCTCTCTTTTTGTTCTGCACTTTCTATACCCACATTTCATCCTAACCAGCTCCATATTGCCCTAATTATGGACCCTGCAATGTTCCCAGGCCCCAAAGTCATGACTCTTATATTTATAGTGGCAGGGAGCCAATAATCAGATGAAATGTAGCACCACTTGATAAGGGCTGTATTTTTCTTGTGACATTAAAAAAAAGCTCTTCTCATACCCAGCCTGATTTATATTCAGTACAACCTATTTCTTTTCTGGATCTTGGCCTGTGAAGCTAAGCCTTTTGTTAATTTCCTTGGATACATTGAAGCATTTTTTAGTAATATTAACCTGTGGTCATTTATTGCTTTCTTACCTTTTAAACATTCCACATCATTGTGAATATATATATAAACTTTTTAGACTTTGAAATTTGGGGATTTTCTACCTCTCAGATCCTAATGTTCACAGTAGTTTTTCAGATATGCTGCCTCTTAAAATTTCCATGCTGTATATAACAGAGATTTTTTTTTTTTTTTTGGTAAATTTTTCTTGAGATATGAGAATTGGATCTAATCAATGAACACTTGGCATTTTTATAGGTCTATGTCTTAAATTTACTGATAATTCTATTTTAATGACAGGAATGTCAAAGAAAATTAAAACACAGACTTGGTCTAGATTCCTATTTACTGAAACCAGTGCAACGGATCACAAAATATCAGTTACTGTTGAAGGTAATTGCATGAAGCATTTGTTACTTTCTTTACTTACTTTTTTGGGTCAGATATGACAAAGCCCTTAAGAAGGAAGCTGCTGACTAGTAAGCACTGGAAATAGGTAAGCGCACTGTTTGGGGCGGGGGCTGGATTTAGCAGTAGAATCTAATTAGTTCTTCTTAACAGTAGTAAAATTTCCATCAAATATTATGCACACATCACTGGAACTTGTATGGACAATTAGATAGCTAAAAGGGGAGTTCCTGTGTGGCTCAGCAGGTTAAGGATCTGATGTTATCACTATAGTAGCTCAGGCCGCTGCTGCAGCATGGGTTGGATCCCTGGCCTGGGAACTTCCACATGCTGTCAACGTGGTCAAAAAAAGTAGCTAAAAGAACTCTATATTCTCAGCTTTACACCTGTGCCTCCAGTACTTGCATAGCCAGAGTGAATCAAAGGAGCTCTGTTGTTAAGAGGAGCTAAACGACTATTTCTTAGAGTTTTGAGACTGTATTTCCTGTGGGCCTTCTCCATGAAAAGTGAAAATGGCACACCCCTCAGTCATGTGAAAGCATTACTAAAATTGTGTTAAGTGTAAACACAACATAGCTTGTTTTAAAATGTATTTTCATAGCACTGTATGGCATATGCAGAATGAATAAAACGAATAGCTATACATGGAGGACAAAAAAGTGTGTAATTGCTTTAAAAACTAATCTCTGCTGTGTCCTAATAGTTACTCTTCTCCAGCTCTGGAAGCATCAAATGCCCTTTGCTTTATACTGTTTTAGTCACTATTCTGTTTCTCCCCAAGTTTTGACATTGTTATTAAATATAGTATAAGGAGTTCCCTGGTGGCGCAATGGGTTAAGTATCCAGTGTTGCCATTGTAGTGGCTTGGGTTGCTGCTGTGACACAGGTTCAGTCCCTGGCCCAAGAACTTCCACGTGCTGTGGGCGTGGCCAAAAAAATAGTATTAATGTGACGTGTAGCATACGAAAAAAATTACTCAAAAAAAGTGACATTATCTTTGGAATCATCCTTGAAAGCCGGTTAGCCAAAACGGTTTTCATTTTCCCCAGCTATTAATATCTGTCTAATATTAATTCTTGACTTCTGATTACAGGAGCTATTAAAATATAGCAAAGATGGCGAAGGATCTGTACAATTAAAGGAGGCACTGGACACGATGCTGGATTTACTGAAGTCGGTTAATGACTCTATGCATCAGATTGCAATAAATGGTTATATTGTAAGTAGATTTTAATGATCGTTGCACTTTTACGAGGTAAGCGTGTTAGCGTCCCTTTTTTCCTCTCCTGGAACCAACTGAGAAATAAGAAGTGAGAGGCAGACAAATGAAGGATCCGAATGTCAGCATTATTATTTATGATGCTAAGTGGAAAATTGGCTTCAGATCAGCAGCCAAATGAATTTACGACCTTCCCTCTGTCCCTAACAAGGCCTGCCCCCGAGTGCAGACCTCGGGAAGTCCCGCTTGACGGAGTGTTTGGGTCTATTTTAAGGAGACCTAGGGTCCCAGGATTGCCCTTTGCCCCAGTCCAGAATAGAGATGGAAGTTTTCCTTTTTGATCAAATCTTTAGAGTTAGCGCCACACAGTGGGAAAACCTGGCCTGGGAGATGTCATTTGCTGAGCAGGACGAGGAGACAGTGGAGAGCCATGAAGCCAGCGAAGAGGAGGTCACTTCTGTCTCCTGCTCCCACAGTTATTTTGTAACTGTCCGACACATGGCATGTTTTAATGAGTTTAAAGTTACGACGAATAAAAGTTTAAAAACTATAAATTAGGAGTTGCTGCTATGGCGCAACCGGATGGGCGGTGTCTCTGGAGTGCTGGGATGCAGGTTCGATCCCCGGCCCCACACAGTGGGTTAAGGATCTGGTGGTGTTGCAGTTGTGGCGTAGGTCGCAACTGCGGCTCGGCTCTGATCCCTGGCCTGAGAACTCCATATGCCCCGGGGTAGCCAAAAAAAGGAAGAAAAAAAAAACCCTCCAAAACCTATCAGTTATAGCTCCGGGTTTTAGTAGCTGGAGCTAAATACCGCAGTGTTGATGGGAGAGCTGGGGTTGTGTAGCTGTGCCTTGTGCTGACGAGTTTTGGTTTTTCCATCCTAGGGAAATTTAAATGAGCTGGGCAAGATGCTAATGCAGGGTGCATTCAGCGTTTGGATTGGACACAAGAAAGGTGCTACAAAAATGAAGGATTTTGCTAGATTCAAACCAATGCAGCGGCACCTTTTCTTGTATGAAAAAGCCATTGTTTTTTGCAAAAGGCGTGTTGAAAGCGGAGAAGGCTCCGATAGATACCCGTCATACAGTTTTAAGCACTGTTTGAAAGTAAGACGATTTGAATGGTGTTATGTCATATTCTCTCGTATCTACATGTACGGTATTCAAGCTTGTATACTCCTTCACTGCAAAAGACTGGGTTTTATGCCTCAGTTGAACAGTTTTTTTTTTTTTTTTTAGCGAAGTCTTTTTTAAAATTGAGCCATAATTGACAGGGACTGTAACTTTAGTTTCAGATGTGCGGTGTAATGATTCCGTATTCATATTGTTGTGAAATGATCACCACAGGTAACGTCCATCACCACGCATAGTTACAAAAATGTTTTTTTCTTGTGATGAGAACTTCTAAGATCTAGTCTCTTATTTACTAAGTTTCAAGTATGCGGTACAGTATTATTAGCTAGAGTCACCATGCTGGGTAGTGCCTCCCTGGGGCTTACTTATTTTATAATTTATTTTATAACTGCAAGTTTGTACGCTTTGACGCTCTTTACTACACATTTCATGCGCTCCTACCCATGATATCCTAAGTAGAAGCCTTTTTTATTTTTTGTGGAAATGAGATTTCATTTATTATCATGCATCTTAGATGGGGGCATTAGAAGCCACAGCCCAGATTTTTATGTAGCATCAGCTTTTTAAAAATTATGATAACTTATTTTCACTTTTTTAAAACTTGTTTTTTGGAGTTCCTGTCGTGGCACAGTGGTTAACGAATCCGACTAGGAACCATGAGGTTGTGGGTTCGATCCCTGCCCTTGCTCAGTGGGTTAATGATCCGGCATTGCTGTGAGCTGTGGTGTAGGTCGCAGACGCGGCTCGGATCCTGCGTTGCTGTGGCTGCGGCGCAGGCCAGTGGCCACAGCTCCGATTAGACCCCTAGCCTGGGAACCTCCACATGCAGCGGGTGCGGCCATAAAATGACAAAAGGCAAAAAAAAAAACTTGTTTTTTTATTTTTATAAAAATATTATTGGAGTCTAGTTGATTGACAGTGTTGTATTAGCTTCAGGTATACAGCAAAGTGATTCAGTTGTACGTATACTTACATTCATTCTTTGTCGGATTCTTTTCCCAAAATATTGAGTAGAGTTCCCTGAGCTACACAGTAGGTCCTTGTCGGCTGGCTATTTTATAGGTAGTGGTGTGTGTATGTTAACCCCAGACTGCTAATTTATCCCTCCCTCACTCCTGTCCCCTTTGGTAACCATAAGTTTGGTTTCAATGTCTGTGAGTCTCTTTCTGTTGCGTAGAAGCCTTAGACAGAAGTCAGGTGAAGCCAAACTTGTCTACCCAAAACGAGAGCGAAGCCGGGCGGAACGTGGCCTCCTTCCTTTTCTCTCCCCCTTCAATCCCAGGTCTTTCCCAAGGGGCGCCTGCACAGGCCAGCTTTAAGTTGTAGCACATGAGGCAGGTTCCTCACCTCAGCACCCTCTTGCCACTGGTACTGGGTGCAGGTCGTGGTCCTGGTAGCAGGGAGCTTTTATCATCTGGGAGAGACGAGGAGGAAAGAGTTTCTTCCCCTTTCTCAGTGTCATTTAAAAATGGATAACTTTTTAAAAATTTTTATTTTATGGCCGCACCTGTGGCACATGGAAGTTCCCTGGCCAGGACTGAATCTGAGCCATAGCCACGACCTATGCCACAGCTGTGGCAACTCCAGATCCTTTAACCTGCAGTCGGGAACTCCAAAAAAATGGCTTTTATGCTTAGCACATTCCCGTTGTATCCCTCCACCATCCCCTAGAATCCCCCTTACTGGGTGTCCTGAGCCACCTGCAGCTGAATCCTACCCACGCCTGTCCTGTCTGATCCTTAGAAATTACTCTCTTCTCTCCTCTAACCCAAACTGCCATTATGTCCAAACATGAGTTTGGTATTAAATGAGAGCAGTGTTGATGGAGGAAGTCACTGGCAATCCAGTGGTAACTCTCAGATGGTTTTGGCATTTGACAAGAGGAACTTCCAATTCACACAAGTCTGTCATTGGCAAATTCGATGTGTTTTTACACCTAACTGGTTTTACCTTTCAAGTTCAGCTCTGTAAAAGCCATATAGCATTTGTTAAAGAAAATTTGGAAAATAGAGACAATTATTACCCTTGATTCCCCAACCACGATGATCATTTTAGTCATTTCTCATGAGCCCATTGTTTCTCACTTGTTAGCAAGTTGGGAATTGAGGTGTCCTGAGCCAGGCCTGGGGGCTTTGTGTCAGGAGGCCACCCTCCGTGCTTTTGGTTCTTCCCAGAGGTCGGCAATGTCAGGCTGTTACTAACAGGGTGTCTGTCCAGGGCTAGGTCTCAGGCTTCCTCCCCTGTCTGCTTTTCCCGCTTCGCTTCTGAACCCACAGCAGTGGCTCTTTAAAACCCTCACTGTTTTCATAACAAATGCCCTACTGCTGCTTTGATATTAGTAATCAACCTCCAAGCCCCCCAGACTTCCGAAGGGTCTGTTACGTCTCTAATAAACATTGGTTGAAAACTAATAATTTGTTTTTATTTGTTCATTTATTTTTAATAATGGTTTTTATTTTTTCCATTATAGTTGGTTTATAATGTTCTGTCAATTTTCTACTGTACAGCAAAGTGATCCAGTCACACACACACGTGTGTGTGTGTGTGTGTGTATATATATATATGTGTATATAGATATATATATATGTATATATATATATATATATATATATATACATTCTTTTTCTCACATTATCCTCCACCATGCTCCATCACAAGTGACGAGATATGGTTCCCTGTGCTATACAGCAGCATCTCATTGCTTATCCATTCCAGAGGCAATAGTTTGCATCTATTAACCCCAAATTTCCAATCCATCGCACTCACTCCCCCTCCCCCTTAGCAACCACAAGTTTGGAGAACCGATAATTTGTGATTGACTTCATACAGGGTTCAGATCTCTTGCTGTCTATATATCTGTTCCCAGGGAAGGTACTTTATCTTCATAGACCTGTTGGACTCAAATCTAAGCGGTTCACCTTTTATTTGTGGAGTGACCTAGTAACTACCTAATGTATTATTTCTGGTTTGAAATGCATTGATTTCTGGTTTGATTTTGTTTTTACCTTTAATTTGTCACAATGATGGGCACACCAACAGAGTATTTCTAAAGTACATCAGAATAAGGATGGACTGCTATGAGGTAATCAGTTCATGGGAGTTCAAACTACAGTGGTTACCATGGAAACAGGGGGAGGGATAGATGCAAGAAACATTTCTGTGGAAGGTAAATAGTCGGACCTGTTGATTAACTAGATAGAGAAAATAAATAATACCCAACCTCTGGAGGAAAAAAATCAGCCTGATTTTTTTCTTTGATTCCCCAGCAAAACCTAGTATCCTTAATAAAAGAGATTGCTCAGTGATGCCTGCAAGGATTTAGACCAAGATTACTAGGAAAATGGTGATGCTGCTGACATAGATCGAAATTAGGCTATTTCTTATAAGCCTCACTATTCTTACTTGCTCTTGCTTGCCTCTTATGAGATTCCTGGATTAGGGAGTTCCTCTGTGGAGCAGTTGATTGAGGATCTGGCATTGTCACTGCAGCAGCTGAGGTCACTGCTGTGGCGTGGGTTCGATCAGTGGCCCAGGAACTTCCACATGTCATGGGCACGGGAAAAAAAAAAAAAAAAGATTCCAGGATTAAATAATTGCTAGTATGACGTCAGTGTATTACATAGCAGTTTGTGTTACTGGTTTCAAAATCTTCTCCCTCTACTTCTCTGGCACTTTCAAGGAACTGTTGCTTTGACCTCATCATATCCAGTTAGAATTTTACGGCTCAACTGCTGTATGATGATTGCATGCTATATTTTAAGTCAGCTGCTTCTGCGCAAAGGAAAGGCCCTAAAGTCAGTCAGTCAGAGACATTTGAGTTCTTCAGATTCATCAATCCATGCATTTATCATTGTCATTTATGTTTTCAAGTGTAACAAACATACACACAGTGCTCACTGTTTGCTAGGAGCTATTCCAACTGTTTACAGATATCACTGTTCACTCATTTAATCCACATGGCAACTTTATGTGAAGCAGGAACTGTTATTAACCCCATTTTGAGGATGGGAAAGCCAGGCCCCAGAGAGCTGAGTAGTTCATTCAGGAGCACAGCTGGTAAGTGGTACAGCACAGATTCACTGCCCGGCAGAAGGCTTCAGAATCTCTGATGGGAATCACTGCACCTTGCTGGCAGGCCTTGTGTTGCTTGTTTATTCTTTCACTCCTTCATGCATTCCTTTTAATCTCCATTCTCCACACTTAATCTCCTCTCTACCCCCAGAGCAACCATTCTAGTTTATTTGATGTACATCCTTCAGTTTGTGTGTTCTTTTTCAATATATATTACTGTTCTGTGCACATTTAGCTTTAATTTATATAAATTATACTGTTATAATTCTCATTTTCTTTCATCCTCTTTTTGAGCCCAGAAACTATTTTCAGGATGCACCTATGTTACTGTTTTATACACAGTCTCTGTGGCTTCTAACTTCTTCTAGCACTTCAGCCTAGCTATGTTTTTTTTTGTTAGTGAATCAAGATCAATGTTTTAAATAATACTAACCCAAGAAGTAGCTATTATGTGTCCCAGGTACATGAATAAAAATCTTAAGGTAGACAGTTATTGGTTATAATCCCAGAGTTCTTGTCCCCCTGAGGCGACTTTTACCAAGTTGATTGACATTGTCACACTATCCTGATAATGGTAAATTAGGTTTGTAGTTGGGCCCCTGAGCACTTGACATAGCAATATGTCTTCATATAAAATGCTTTATAATAAAGAAAATGCATTCATAGCTACCAGAAATCATCATTGAAAATATGAAGGATAAGGAAGAGAACACAGGGTGTAACTGTAGAATCAGTCTTGTTCTTTTATTACATATATTATTTATAATATATCATATAATTATACTCATGTTATTAGACTTTTTTTTTTTTTTGGCCACACCTGTGGCATATGGAAGTTCCTGGGCCAGGGATCGAACCTGTGCCACAGCAGCGACCCAAGCCGCTGCAGTGACAACACCAGATACTTAACCTGCTGAGCCACAGGAGAACCTCATATAGTTAGACCTTTACCGCTGCCTCTAGATTCTAAAACTGAGTAAGTTTTCACAGTATAGTTTCATTTAATAAGTGGAGTAAAAACTTTTCAGTAAAACCTTTATGTTTTGTTATTTGAGAAAATATCTGCAATCCACGAATTACGAATGCATTGTATTACAGTGGATCATTTGTAGTGAATTGTTTAGAACTAAGAACAACGTTGTCTGATAGATATAGTGGTTAGATTTCTAGAGTAACTGAAAACTCATTTAATCTATGATGCTGTACTATATGTATACGATGAAAAAATGGCAAAGCTGTTGCTATTCAAGTAAGGGAAAGTTGAGAAGGCAAGCTCATACTTTAAAAAACTCATTTTTTAGAAAGTTCCCATTGAGGCATAGCGGAAAGGAATCCGACTAGTGTCTGTGAGGAGGCAGGTTCGGTCCCTGGCCATGCTCAGTGGGTCGGGGATCTGGCATTGCTGTGAGCTACGGTGTAGGTCACAGGTGCAGCTCGGATCCTGCATTGCTGTGGCTGTGACATAGGCCGGCAGCTGTAGCTCCTATTCAACCCCTAGCCTGGGAATCTCCATATGCCACATGTGCAGCCCTAAAAACTAAAACAGAACAAAAACCTCATTTTTAAAATCTAAGCCTTTATTGCATGCTATTTAATCCTTATATCAACTATGAAATAGGTTCTCTTCCCATCTTAGAGTTGAGGAAACTGAAATTCAAAAAGGTTAAGCAACTTGCACCGAGACGCATAGCTAGCACGTGGACTTTCCAGCTTATCATGCTGTTAAGATAAGACCATGTGTTGAAACAAAATCGATTTAAGTAGAAATTGAATATGAGATTATTATTTACTTTAAATCCTGATGTTTGAGCAAAAGTGGGTTAGTTAGAGTGGTTGAGTAGGAATATAAAGATATTTTTGGACATTCAGAAAGTAACTCCTGAGTACATTCAAGGTAGATGTCACAGGCCCTTTCATTAATGTCACATTTCATTGCTAAGTAATCCCTTTTCCTTGATATGGGGATCTCACTAGCACTACTTTTAATGCTTATCAGCTCTAATTAGGGTCATTTGGGAGGCATGTAAATGGAACAGAGAGTGAGATATTCCTTTAGAGAATTAGGCAAGGATTGAAAGAAGAAAAGAGGCAGAAGGAGATGAAAAGAAGATGTGTGTGCACGGGAGTAAAATTGCTCCGAATGGAATTAACCAAGTTATTCACAGCATAGGATGAAAGAAAATGGAGGAGTTTGTGCTTTGCACAATCATAAGGAGGAGAAGAACTGTGGTAAGGAAGGGATAGTGCATAGAAAAGTTTCGCTGGCTGCAAGAAGACATCACTCTCCTATGACAGATTATTTGTTTTTTAGAAAGGCCGAGAGGTTGGTGGAAATAGAGGGGATTTTTTGTGTACCTGGTTGGTTCTCCTCTGACCTGTAAATTGGATGTCTATAGCTTATAGGGCTTCTATAGACATAGGTAATAATTTGTGAGGTTAATTTATCTGGCATTTGTTTGTTGAAAATAATCATTTAATTTGATTGTGGGTGACCTTTATCACTGATGTTTAACTTCTGTGTTCGATAGGATACTTTGTTTTGATTGTGTACGGTTGACTTATAACAGAATCCAATCTTAGGTGGGCTACTTGGATGTTCAGATTTATAACATTTGTTTCAATCACTGGAATGGAGTGTGTGGTCTGTACTCTAAGTGCATATTTCAGTGAACACATGTCAGTGCTCAGGTCTTTGATAGTATACTTCGTTTCATATTCTTTGACTGCAAAATGTATATTTTTACACAAGTGAGAAATTCTGTTTCATTTAGATAATGATGGGGGTAGATTTAACGTGGGTTCATTTTCAGAATACGGTGCTCATGAAAGTGTTGACCTCTGTGTTGTAGATGGATGAAGTTGGAATCACCGAGTATGTAAAGGGAGATAACCGCAAGTTTGAACTCTGGTATGCTGGGAAGGAAGAAGTTTATATTGTTCAGGTTGGTCAATTAAGAATTATTCTAAAAGCCATAACCTGCCTTAAGATACACAAGTCTGAATTGGCAAACAAAAATAATTTTGCCTACATTACAAAATTTCTTGGTCCTTTTTTGATTATTTGTGAAGCAGTTACACATTTTTTCAATTAGCAGGTTTTCTTAAAGTATAGTTGTATATTACATAAGTTATAGGTATACAGTATAGTGATTCATAACTTTTAAAGTTTCTGCTCCATTTATAGTTGTCAAATATTGCCGATATTCCCTTTGCTGTACAATGCATCCTTGTAGCTAATTTTATACATAGCAGTTTGTACCTCTTAATCCCCTATCCCCATATTGCCCCCCCTTCTCTCTCCCCTCTGGTAACTGCTACTTTGTTCTCGTATCTGTGAGTCTGCTTCTATTTTGTTACATTCATTGATTTGTTTATTTCTTTTTAGATTCCACATATACACATATAAGTGATATCATGCAGTTTTTGTCTTTTTCTCTCTGACTTCCGTAGGATGATAATTTCTAGTTGCATTCATGTTGCTTCAAATGGCATTATTTCATTCTTTTTTATGACTGAGTGGTATTCCATGGTGTATATATACCATACCGTCTTTATCCCTATGGACACTTAGATTGCTTCTGTGTTGTGGCAGAAGTTTTCTCTTTTTTTGGTGGGGGGGGGGCTTTTTTGTCGTTTTAAGGCCACACCCGCGGCATATGGAGGTTCCCAGGCTAGGGGTCTAATTGGAGCTGTAGCCGCTGGCCTATGCCGCAGCCACAGCAATGCAGGATCCGAGCCGCATCTGTGACCTACACCACAGCTCACGGCAACGCCGGATCGTTAACCCACTGAGCAAGGCCAGGGATCGAACCTGCAACCTCATGGTTCCTAGTTGGATTCGTTAACCGCTGCGCCACAACGGGAACTCCTGAGGTTTTTCTCTAACTTGAGATATGTCTGTAGTGCTTTCTGTGGCTTTACATCCTCACCACTATAACCAGGAGACTTATCAACAAGAGCCGACAGCCAAGAGCTTGGCAGGTGCTTCTCTGTCCCCATCGAGTTTCTAGAGTTACAGATCTATAACAGTTCTGAGTTCCTCTTGTGCTCAGCATTCAGAGAGGACCTGATTACAAGACATGGGCGAAGTGATGATGCAGATCGGATCGTTTTTCTAAAGAATGTGGCCAAAGCCATGGTCAGATGTGCTGCTGTAAGGCTCAACCTGTTTCAGGGAAGAGGAGAGGAATTAGAATGTTTCAAGAGGATGTTGTCATTTGTCAACGTTTTAATATCATGACTCATGACAGGGGAATGTGCTGTCACCTGGTGAAAGTACTTGGTGTTTTTTCTTTGTTCTCATTCTGTATCGAGTGATTACAATTCATAAAAATACATCTTCTTGACTTGATAAGACTTCCTGCTATCTATTAACAAACTTACCTTGGAAGTAATGGGAGGATAGTTAAAGAAACTTTCATCCTGTTATCAAGATAAGTCTCCAATAGATTATCTTTTCAGAAACAGTAGAACTTGTTTGATTTTACTAAAATTAAACATAAAAAAAAGCATTTATATATTTAAAAGAACCCCCCCCACACCCAGATAAAAAAATAAGTGAGGTTTATATTTCACATTTCTCCGAGTGCCATGATTGAAGGGCAATTTCAAAATGGTTTTGGCTGTTATTTCATCTAATCTGACAGCTATTTATTTGCTCCTTAGAAGTTTTAAGTTTTAAGTGTTAGAGCTGGAAGATGGTTGTTCAGCATGTAGTGTGTGTTTGATATACTTCATGACATTTGTTGTATTATAAAGCATCCTTTTAAAAAGGAAACATGTTCTCTCCTCCCCTGCTCTTTAAATCTTCAGGCTTCAAACATAGATGTGAAGATGACATGGTTAAAAGAAATCAGAAGTATTTTGTTGAAGCAACAGGAACTTATGACCGGTAAATCAAGCATGTGTTCTTGAGAACAAGACAGTAAGAGCTCAGTGCCTCGGATTTTGTGCTACTTTCTACCGGGAATGGGGCTGATATTTCCTTTATACTATTTATAATGAAAAGGTCGGTTAAACTGATTAGTAGGAGATCAAGAGGCCAGGGGGCTGTTTAAAGGATTTCAGAGAATGAGCCTTGCATTGGAAGATGAGGTCTAGTGCCCGAGAAGCGCTGTCAAGTAAGAGAGCAGTCGGAAGGTGCTCACTCTCAGTCCTTCCCATGAGGCCACTCTGCTTAGGACCTCAGTACTCAGTGCTTGGTGATGTTGGCGTGGGGGTGGCTCTGGTTACACACTGGAATGTCTTGCATAAAACGTTTCATGCTTTAAGCTTTGTCTAACCTTCCAAATTCAGACGGGCCCTCCCTCTGGCCGTTCCAAGTCTGAGAAGGTGCACTCAAATGGAATGGGGGTGCGTGTGTGCACATGTGAGGCTCACTGGTCCTCAAGGAAGGAAGAAGGGTGGCTTTCGAACGGTGCTTATGTAAGCCCCGTTTTATTTCACAGTTCAGAAGCGAGAACAATATAATCAGTTAGCAGAACAGAATCATCTTTCGTCTCAGCGCAATGATGAGTAAGTGGTTATTCTTTTTTTTTTTTTTTTTTTTTTGGTAAGTGATTATTCCTGAAGAAATATCACTCCTACAGTCTTCTGTTTTCGGTATGTAACATGAAACAACGTAATTAAACCATCAGGCAAAAATTACCCACCCTTTTAGCAAAAAACTCATTAAATTCTTTAAACACATCATTTTCGCAGTTTTCTGCTTGTTTTCGCAGACTGATCATCCTTAATAGTTATCCCATTGTTCGCCTGATGTTAAAAATCAGAGAGTAGTGAAGTTCCCATCCTGGTGCAGTGGAAACGAATCCCACTAAGAGCCACGAGGTTTCGGGTTCTACCCCTGGCCTTGCTCAGTGGGTTAAGGATCCGGCGTTGCCGTGAGCTGTGGTGTAGGCTGCAGACATGGCTTGGATCCTGTGTTGCTGTTGCTGTGGCATAGGCTGGCAGCTGTAGCTGTGATTAGACCCCTAGCCTGGGAACTTCCATATGCTGCAGGCGCGGCCCTAAAAAGACAAAAATAAATAAAAAATAAATAATAATACAAGAGTTTGTGCTTTTTTTTTTTAAGGGCTGCGCCCATGCTGTATGGAAGTTCCCAGGCTAGGGGTCAAATCGGAGCTGCAGCCTCCAGCCTACGCCGCAGCCACAGCGATGCAGGATCTAAGCCATATCTGCAACCTACACCATAGCTCACAGCAACCCTGGATCCTTAACCCACTGAGTGAGGCCAGGGATCAAACCCGCAACCTCTTCGTTCCTAGTCGGATTCGTTTCCGCTGGACCACGATGGAAACTCCCATTTGGAACTCCCACAACGGGAACTATATTCCATTATAGCTGGTTTACAGTGTTCTGTCAATTTTCTACTATACCTTTGTGCTAATTTTTAAACACAATTATAAATGCTTTGTTCTTAATATATCCTTGTGCCGGGGGAGTTGCGTGTAGGATAATAGCCAGAGTGGCTACACTCATGGCTTTCTCCTCAAAGTATTTCTGGTCACCTTCAATCTAAATGGAGAAAGAGAGCTGTAAGAATGATGAAGGACTGGCAGCCGATACCTGCCCACAGCTTTGTGGTCTCTTGATGGAGACTGCTTGCTGGTAACTTGGCCTCTCTGTGTAGTTAGAGAGGAGATATGGCTCCTGCGGGGAGGAGGGGACTGTCCCTGGACGCAGCCACAAAGGCTGAATGACAGCTGAATGATAGCAGTGCTGCTGGTTTAGAGATCTGTATTCTGCCTCTAGGAATCCTAAAATGTGGAGTTTGTATAGAACATTTTTTTTTTTTTTCCTTTTTAGGGCCACTCCTGCGGCATATGTAAGTTCCCAGGCTAGGGGTCGAATCGGATCTGCAGCTGCCAGCCTACACCACAGCCACAGCAACACCGGATCTGAGCCACATCTGTGATCTACACCGCAGCTCATGGTAATCCTGGGTCCTTAACCCACTGAGTCCAGGGATCCAACCCACACATCTTCATGGATCCCAGTTGGGTTCTTAACCCACTGAGCCATAACGGGAACTCCAGGAGAGAACATTTGCATCTATGTAGAGAGAATCCCCACACTGATTCCAAAGCCTGGGTACAGAAATTCACCATGCAGTGTCTGCGTGACGCTGGGATCGTGGAAGGACTTATTAAAAATACTCTTTTTTGCTTTGTTGCTCATCATCATTCAGTGGTAGCTAAGACCAGGTACAAAGTATGTTGGTTCATCTGACACTGTAGGAGAACCAATTTAAAATCACAGTGGAAGTCTTTATTTTCCAGGGTTCACAATACTCAGTATTTTGGCATATATTCTAGAAGCAAAGTCTTAAGATTGCAGGCAGTAACTGACTTTATAGTAGCTGATACAGCTCAGCAGGATTAATCAGATTAAGATTTCACCGTCATTCATTAAACTTACCCAATTCATTAAGGTTAAAAGTTCATAGAATAGGAGTTCCCTGGAGGCTCAGGTGGTTAAGGATCTGGTGTAAACGCTGTGGCTCTGGTTACTGCTGCGGCACGGGTTTGATCCCTGGCTTCGGAACTTCTGCATGCTATCGGTGCAGCCACAAAACAAAAACATTCATAGAACAATAGGGATTTTTTTTTGGGTGTTTATCTTTTTTTCTAATGTATTGAGTTATAATTGACAATTCAAATAGTATACATTTAAAGAGTACAATTTGATGATTTGATATACACATACACTGTGAAATAATCTTCACAATCAAGCTAATTAACATATCCCTCATCTCACGTAGTTGTCCTTTTCTGTGTCTGTGGTGAGAACGTTTAGGATTTACATCTTAGCAAATTTTGAGTATACAATACAATATGCAACAGAGATTTTATTTTGTTTTTATTTCTTGGCCACAGTGTGCAGCGACTTGGTGTGAGATCTCAGTTGCCAGACCATCGATTGAATGTAGGCCTCAGCGGTGAAAGTTCTGAATCCTAACCACTAGACCACCAGGGAACTCCTGTAACAGGGAGTTTAAATAGTCAACCTGCTCTGGGTCCAGAAGGGAATCTTTTTTTCCATTCTGGCTTAGATCCTGAGACTTAAGCTTCTGTATGTTATGAACTATTGTTACACAGACTTAAATAAGGGGGGAAATTGGCTCTGTTTGAATGGATTCTCAGACTGTGTTCTTAACACATGGTATCAGTGGAAGAAATACCATTTGTAATTTCTTATTACTCTCAGACTGTATAAGAGCTGACCGGTTTTTGCATATTTACTGTTTCAGAAGGCAGCAGGGAGCTTTTATGGGCGCTGAGGAAGCTGACTTGGAGCACACCAGTGCCATGCACACCAGTGCCATGCAAGGAAGTGCCATGGTGGAGGTTGGTGAGGCCATTGCGTCAGTTCGGGCAGAAGCAAATACAGGTATGTGTAATGAAGGTGAGATTCATGGCTGTGCAGATTTTCTCCCATGGTTAATTTAGGAAATTTACCCATCCATTAATTTTATATGAAGAAAACAAAGTCAACTCATTTTTAGAAGGCTCTCCCTGTCTTGAGAATATGCCAGATACTGTGGTGGGCACGGCAGAGCAGAGGTTGGCCAAGTGTGGTCCGTGGACCAGTAGCATTGGCGTCACCTGGGAACTTGTCGGGAAGGCAAATGCTCTGGCTCTGTCCTGGACCTTCTGAACCAGAAACTCTGGGCGTGAGACTCAGCCAGCTGTGATGTAACAAGTTCTCCAGGTGATTCTTTCTGGCACCTGCTCAAGTGTGGGAGCCCCTCCTACACAGGGTACAGAGGTGAATAAAACATATATACTACTTCAAGCAGTGCACGCTTTACTCACCATAAGTTTAATGAATAGAGAAGAGTCATTTACGGCTGGAGTATTTTATTTTCTTTTGCAAAGGGGGTCATTTAAAGTGATTTCGGGAGTTTCCCAGTGGCTCAGTGGGTTGGGGGTCTGGTGTTGACACTTCTGTGGCTCCCCTCTCTGTTGTGGTGAGGGTTTGATACGTGGCCATGGAACTTTCACATGCTGTGGGTGCAGCCAAAAAAAAAATGTAAAGTGAGGGAGTGGAATGGACTGGGAGTTTCGGGTTAGTAGATGCAAACTGTGACATTTAGAATGGATAAGCAATGAGGTCCTACTGTACAGCACGGGGAACTATATTCAGTGTCTTGGGATAGACCACGATGGAAGAAAATATAGGAAAGGGAATATATATATATATATATATATATATATACACACACACACACACACACACACACACATATATGAGACTGGGTCACTTTGCTGTGCAGCAGAAATTGGCACCATATTATAAATCAACTATAATAAAATTTTTAAAAAAATATAAAGTGATTTCAGACAATTTGTTACATTCAGTGAACATAACAGCCTGTGTGCCAAGCACTGTGCAATACTCTGGGCATAGAGTCTAGTTGACATACGCTCAGCTGTCATCTCCATGAAGCTCATTCAACAAGCAGTGCAAATTCAGTGTGGCGGTGTGATAACAGGGAGGTACCAGGGGTTTGAGAAGCACTGGGAGAGTCATCTCAGCAACTCTGGAATCAGCATCACTGACTTCCCTGAAGAAATGCCTAACGGAGTGCCTGAATCTCAGTGCTTAAATGTGATGCCCCTTAACCTGGAAGGCTTCTCTACTAGCTGGGAAGAAACAGGAAACAACCACCTTGCTCACCTCATTTATCCATTTACAGGTCGCTTCCCTCAGGTCACCTATAGTGTGGCCCCCTGAGCAGTCAGGAGAGAGCCTGGTACCTCTGTCTTCATTCGACAGATGAGGAAACCAAGTCAGAGGAAGTTGACATGAGTTTTCCAAGGTTACATGAATAGTTTCGTGTGGCCAAGATGAAATTCTGTTACTTCCTGACAACATTAGTTTGGTTAATCCATGTCAGTTCAATGTATTTTATTCATCAAGCATCTCTTGCAGGCAGGCTCCTATGAGACAACGTATAATCCATGGTCTCTGCCTAGTAAAAGAGATAAGACAAATCCAAATTAGTCATATCACCAGGCAGAATGTTGTAAGTGCTATTTGAGTGAGACCAGTCAAAATGCTATAGAAAGAGTTTTTGGAGGAGATGCTTCTCTAAGAAGGAGTAAATACTGTCTGGAATATCATTTAACTTGTTCCCATCTGTAATAGCTCCCACCAACCCCAGCATGAAGCCATCCTTAAAGGTAAAGGAAGTGTGTGATACTCTAAGCCCTTTCTGAAATATCAGAAATTTGAAACTAGCACAACCTAATTGGAAATTTTGTCATAAAGATTCTCTTCTTGGACCGTTGAAGGTTATAGCCTTGATGATTACAGTTCGTTGTACTCGTCTCCTCGTGGTGGACCAGTACTATTAAGAAACTGCTTCCCCTCCATGTTTTCCTTACAGTTTGGACCGAGATGTCTTCACCTGCAGAAATCTCTGATGAGCCTGAGGAATGGTCTAATAACTATTTCTACTCTTCTTACGATGACAACGAAGAAGAAGAGAGGCCTCTCATGGTTAGTAATGACATTAAGATACACAAGTACAAACTCTTCCAGCAGTTTTATTGACAAAATAGGGGAGGCATGGCGGGGCAGTCTTTTGTCAGTGTCCTTAAGGTCATCAGATGTGTTCTGTGGTCAAAAGATTTAAAACGAGGAGTTCCCGTCGTGGCGCAGTGGTTAACGAATCCGACTAGGAACCATGAGGTTGCGGGTTCGATCCCTGCCCTTGCTCAGTGGGTTAACGATCCGGCGTTGCCGTGAGCTGTGGTGTAGGTTGCAGACGCGGCTCGGATCCTGCGTTGCTGTGGCTGCGGCGCAGGCCAG
>PVHT020000017.1:1110109-1186225 GCA_004024745.2 Catagonus wagneri | reverse complement strand
AGCCACAAAATGACAAAAAAGGCAAAAAAAAAAAAGAAAAGATTTAAAACGAGTCTTGCTATGAACATTCAGTAAGCGCTGCCCTCTGTAAGTAGAAATTGCTTGAGCTATGTGTGTGGAGCTCCTGCTGAAGTTGCTGAGATGGTCAGGTGTGCCAGATCTCTCTGTAGTGATCAGTTTGCTCCTTCATTGAGCTTAACCGCTCTCTTTTTTTTTTAAATCCAGGCATGTGACATAAAATCTGAGCACAAAGCGGGGCCAGATGTACCTAGAAATCAGTTTAGATTCCACATCAGAAAATATAGGAAATAAACATTACACATTAAAAACGATTTGGGGCTTCCCGTTGTGGCGCAGTGGGTTAAGAATCTGAATCTGACTGCAGTGGCCCAGGTCAGTGCCAAGGCGCGGGTTCAGTCCCTGGCCCCGTGCAGTGGGTTAGTCAGAGCTGTGGCTTGCATTCAGTCACTGGCCCGGGAACTTCCGTGTGCTGCAGGTGTGGCCGTAACAATAAGTAAATAAGTAAAAACATTTAATGACATCTGGGGGTTGTATTTTAGTGGGCCGGCAAAAAAAAAAAAAAAAGCCATGCTAATGCTATAGATCTCAGCATACTAGAGCAAGGGGGCACCCCTTAAAATTAAAGGTGGCTTTAGGGTAAAAGTGTTTTATAGAAGAACTAGTTTGCAGTCTTGTTAGGGTCCTAGTGGATTATTACAGGGGAGTTTGGACCGTTTCGGATGAATCTCCAGTTTTCTAAAGTCACCAGCATGGAGGGTGGGAGTGATGCTTTGTAATGGACTGCTCTTTGGTGTCCTTCAGGGGAAAAAATTCAGTTTGGCTGTTCTAATGTTAGGGTCAGGGAGTAACGGCATGGATAATCCCAAAGCTGCAGAGTGACAGTGCTCTAATGCTTTCTATTAAAAAAAGGAACAGTGTTCTTTCCACTAATAATACAGTGGTCGTAATTCATGTTCATATGGTAGTTTACAGTTGACACAGTGATTTCGCATTTAATATTCATAATCTTAGGGAGAGAGCACGCTTTATTACCCCCGGGATAACAGAGGAGGTGACTGAGGCTCAGAGCTGGTTGTCTAGACCAGCAGTGCTCAAACTTTTTAATGAATATACATTTTCCAAACCAGAAAGAAAGAATTTAGTGAGAAGAGTGGCATTTGAAACCTCTTTGCAAATCTAACATCTGGCTTTAGAAAGTACCGCTGGATTCTGGTCTCTGCGTTTGCATTCAATCCGTTGTGCTGTCACAGATTAGGTGGCCTCTTGAAAACTCCTCTGTGGCCTTGTGCAAAGATGAAAATGCCAAAGACAAATACTGTAGATGTGACACTTGCAGATCCTGGAACTCCCAATGCTCAGCCTCCCAAACTTGGAGAATCACTGGTTTAGATTCAATAATAAAACCGGAACTTGCGTTTCCTTAAATAACGTTATCTGAGGCTGGGCGGGGGTCATCATTCAGATGTGAGCAGTAAGTCAGGGGAAGACAGTGCGCGTGTAAATGTTGGCCACAAGTGATGGTCTGCGGCCGGGCTGTTGAGAACTGACAGTCTTCAGTAAGCATTTTTCCAGCTAGGGTCTCGCAAAATAAAGCAAATACGCAAACTCAATTAATGTTTTAACCACGGGGGGGGGGGCGAGAATGTAGGCAAACCTGTTTTCCTCTCCTCTCTTCTCCCCAGAATTCCCTGAGTTGTGCTGCTAAGGAAAACATCCAAAAGACAACCTGAGGCATCCCACGCATACCCCCAATAAAATAACCCCCAAACCCCAAAGCAAAACAGGTTGGAGTGACCTGCTCTTTGGGCCTCACTTTATCAAGTCAAAACCAAGAAATAATGGGTGCCACTTACCTTGCAGAGGCCCGTGTCAGAGATGGCTGTCCTATTTTAATGAAGCTACTGTGTTAATCGGCAAGGAGCTCTTTCCTGCCTGCTCCAGGGTATTTTGGGAAAAATGCCGCTCAAAAGAGGTCCAGCCCAAGTGTCGTAGATAATGTTTACAGGTTAATTCCTTCAGACATGCAAAGAATCGACATCACGTGATTCTTTCCTTCCTTTTATTTTAAAAGAAGTTTTAAGTGTGGCACTCTTATTTTTAAAAATCATATATTGAGTGTGTAAGATACTGTGCTGGAAAAATTCTCATCGCAGAATACATTTGGACTTGAAGGTTATTATTTCTTCTCTGTCTGCACTGTAACCAAATGCAATCAGCGTGCTTTGGAGTATTTAGCTTATTAATGAATCAAGTTAAAATTATAGCTGCTAAAAGATTAAGGCCAAGTAAAGCACAACATTATGGTTTAATATGCTTTTTTTTGGACTAAGAGCTTTTGTGCCCGATATTTTTACCTGTGCAGAATGATACGAAGTACAGAAATCCTTTGCATGGGGGGGAGGGTAGGCATTAGTAAATCTTTGTTCAGGGCCATTGCCTTTTTTATGTGCCAAGATAATTTTTTTATGGGAGTAGTTTACAGAATAGTAGTGTTTAAAGTTTATTTTCATGCTTGGTTTTCTTCTGGATTTATGCTTATTATTCATGTAACTTAAGTGACTTGTGCCGTGTTATTTTCTGTGTAGTTCCTGCTGTAATTTTCTTTTTGCAAATAAAAATGAATTCTTCAGGTTAAATAAATACATGTTCTGCTTTTTTTTTTCCCCATCTCAGACTGCTCTATGTTTGTTTGTTCCTGCAAAGCTTCTGCAGCTAACCACATTTGCCATTGAAGTAAAGAGTGAATTCTTTATGTCACAGAACGTGCAGTTATGCAAGTAGTTTTGCATTCAAATTTGTAATGTAATTTTTCAAAACAACCTTACAGTCTCCAGGCACATATAAAGCCCTAGCAGACTGCAGGAAGAGAGGCTCGGAAGAGCTCCTGATTAGACATGGAGATGTCATTCAGCTTCTCCGTGAGGATGCTGAAGGTCAATGGTAGGTGCATTCTCCGTGACCATGTTGACCTCCGCCTGGGGCGCATGGATATCTAATGAAATGTTCTGCTTTACTTGTATCTTTGTTATACAGTCTCAAGAAGCAGAAATATCACATTTCTTATCAGTGTTTCATTTTCATTGCTTCAGCCATGCCTATATAGCTCACTGAAAGGAATGTTAACCTTTGGTGAGTGAAAAATGCTTTGGAAGAATGAAATGCTCTAAGTCTGCATGCTCTTGTGTGGTTTACTTTTGGCTCAGAGGTCTCAGCTGGTACATCTGGCTTAGCAATGGCTACAGATCACAATGCATTCGGTCATTTAAATCATTCATTAGCTCATCACATGTTTAATGAATGCCCACTATGTGCCAGGGATCGTGTTTGCTACTTTACAGCATAGCCACACTTTTCTCTATCAGTTCAAATACCGACTTTTTAGTCTTATCATTCTATCCCTATGTATTTGACTTCATACAGCTCCGCTCGCAAAGGTGCTTCTGCCAGATATACTTTTTAATGGTAGAGAACCCAAAGCAAGAAGGAAGTATTGTTTGAAAGAGGATGGAACGAAACTTTCATAAATCTTTTGGATGTTTTCTATGAAATAATTTTGCCTTCATTGTGTCAATAACTTTAACTGAAATGCTATATCGACTGTGTACTCTGACCCTGAAGGTGAAAGAGTGTACACGTGAGGGTAAAATTAATGATGGATCATTAAGTTAATAACCATTTTTGCTCGTGATCTAAGTCCTTTGTAGGTTACTCAAAGGACTCAAGCATAGTGTCATGAAGGTCTTTGAATATGTGCAGTAGCTTTGTGGAAATGTGAGCTTCAATGCAATGTATTTGTTATTCTCTTTACCTTATATTACCATTATTGGCTATTAATTCATTTATTATTTAGGTTGGTGAAAAATCTAAACAGAAGAAAAGAAGGTCTGATTCCAGGGAACAGTTTGCAGATTTTAATTGGTGACTATAGGTTTCGGAATGCCAGAGTTACAGGTATATATAATATGAACTTGACTATATGCTACTTCTTTCAAGAGTAAAAATTTTAAAGCTCCCCCAGATATGTAATTGGCATAGGGTAAGAGCCTCTCTGCACTTAGAAATAGAGCTGCGAGCATATTCTGTTAGCTGAAATTTAATTTTTTCCTTTAATAGTTTTAAATTAATGAATAAAGATGATTTAAACATGATAAACTTCTCCCTTCAAGGTTGGTAGGTTTGAAAGAATTCGTATACACTGGTGTCTTGTAAGAGATCCTTCAGAACTAAATATTGATGATATGCATTTAAAGAATCAGCCTTACTGTGCAAGAAGGCTTCACCAGTGTGTTTTTGTCTCAGTTCTAAGAGCACGTTATTTCCTTATGGTAGATTTCTGCTACACATGTATGCACATGAATGTACACACTTTCACGCACACACTCACACACACACACTCACACACACACACACACACACACACACCCTGTGTCTGTGCCCAAGACTTAGTGTGTGAAGTTATTATGAAGCAATGGAAATGTTTCTTTCTATTAACCAACCATTAGTACATGAAATTTCTTTATACAAACCAGTATTCTTATAAATTTTTCACCTAAGTGATACTGAGCCATCTATAGAAAGACAGCAAAAAACCCACCAGATTTATTTGTAAATGAGATTATTATTATTACTATTATATGTACATATAGCCTTTGAATTCCTAGTTTTGGACTTGTATTTGAATTCTCGGTGATGTTACCCTGTGTTTAAGTGATTCTAATGTTCCAGGAGTAACTTACTTGGTTCCAAATTTAATTTATGACATAAAACAAAAATCTAAGGGTGATAGGAGTCAGTAAGGGTATTGGGTCACATGGGAATCCTCCAAATAGACCACTTGTTTGTTTTTTGGGGGGTTCTCTACACCTGGGTCACCTTTTTTCCCCCGCACCCATCACCATGGAAGTTCCTGGGCCAGGGATTGAATCCGAGCTGCAGTTGTGACCTCTGGCACAGCTTCAGCAACAACGGGTCCGTAATACACCGCACCAGGCCAGGGATTGAACCTTTGCCCCAGCAGCAACCACAGCCACTGCAGAGACAATGCTAAATCCTTAACTCACTGTGCTAAGGTGGGAAGTCCTCAAAAGTTTTTTGAGGAGTTCCCTGGTAGCTCAGCAGGTTAGGGATCTAGCGTTGTCAGTGCTGTGGCACAGGTTTGATCCCTGGCCTGGGAACTTCCTCAGCCAAAATTAAAAATTAATAAAAAGGAAATAAAAAATGTATTATAGTTATTGAATTACTAAATTATTTAATTAGTAATCAGAAGCATCTGACAGACCAACAGCCTGAACTAATTGGCATTTATTCAAAATCTACACCCGACAACTGCAGAATACACCATTATTTTTTTAAGTACACATGGAACATTTGCCAAGATAGGTAATATGCTGGGTCACAAAATAAGTCTCAGTAAAATTCAGGAAATAGGAATTATATAAAGTCTCAAAAGAAATTCTATTAGACATTGATAATCCCGAAGTATTTGGATATTAAATGATACCCATATAAACAACACATGGGACAAAGAAGAAAGCACAAGAGAAGTTATAATTATTTCAAATTGGATGAAAATGAAATGCAGACTATCAAAATTTGGGGATGTAGCTCAAGAGGGAGAGAAATGTAGTGAAATGTGTACCTTTAAATACTTGTATTATACACTTAAAGGTCAGTGTAATATGCCATATTAACATAATGAAGTGGGAAATTATGTAATCATTTCAGTAGATAGATAAAAGCACCTGACAAAACTCCATACTCATTCATGATCACAACTCTCACCAAACTAGGACTAGAGGGAAGTTCCTCAATCTGGTGAGGTCTGCTTGTGAAAAACCACAGTTAATCTTACTTAATGGTGAGATGCTGGCAGCTTTTGCCCCTAAGGTTGGGGATGAGCCAAGAGTACTCATTCTCACCATTTCTGTTTAACATTATATTGGAAGTCCCAGCCAATGCCATAGCGCAAGGTAGACAAGAAACAGATGAGAAAAGGGACAACACTATCGTGCTTGGCAGATCATGTATATATATAAAACCATTGGGAATCGATACACAGAAAGACTCTACAAGAAGTAATAAGTTAATTTTATAAGGCCGTGGTGTACAGAGTCATTGTACAAAAGTAAATTGTAATTCTATATCCTCGCAACAAAGAATTAGAAAAAATGAAATAAAAATAGCATTTACATTAGTAATATAAAACAGAAAATAGGAATAAACCTAACAACAGATGCCTAAGGCTTCTATACTGACCACCACAGATTAACTGCTGAGATATATTAAAGATGACCTACAAAAAGGAGAGATGTACCATGTTCACGCATTGGAAATACTATAAGGAAATCCGTTGTCTCCAAATTGACCCAGAGAGTTCATGCAATCAGAATCTCAGCAGATCCTTTTGGAGAAAAATAAATAAATAAAAACAAGTCTCTTCAAAAATGTACTGAAGGCAAAAAGAAGACCAAAAGAATCTCAAAAATCTTGGGGATTTACATGCCTGATTTCAAGACCTGCTAACAGGCTACAGTAATGAATGCAGGGTGGTATTGGTTTAAGTATAGAAAAAGAGAGATTTCAGAAACAGACTCAGGAGAGTCCACTGTGGCCCAACAGGATCTGCAGTGTCTCTGTAGTGCCAGGACTCAAGTTCGATCTCCCACCCGACACAGTGGGCTAAGGGATCTGGCGTTGCTGTTGCTTTGGCAAAGGTCACAAGTGTGGTGTGGATCTGATCCCTGGCCTGGGAATTCCATATGCCACAGGGTGGCCAAAAAAGAAAAAAAAGGTATATATGTTAGGGTAAGGTAAAATCTAATATGGTAACATTTTGAACACTTTGAAAAGCCAAATAGTTGTAATGAATCGTATTTCCCCCCCCAAATTAATTGTTCTATCTTAACACATTAAAGAGTTAAGTTCGAAAATAAATATGGCCAGCTTTCTGCCAAATGTTTTTGCTTACTTAAATGGTTAATGAGAAACAGAGAAAAGAAACACACAAGTCACTTAAAATACATGCTCGAAGAGATGTTTAACAAGTATAAATCTTTTTTTAATGAGGCATTTTTTTGGAAACCAATAAATCCATGAAATTACAGTGCAGTGTATGTAGTAGAAAACAATGGCCTTTCTTGGGCTCAGGTCTCCAAAATTCAAAATTGAGAACACCCAGTGCATTCATCTAACTTCCATATAATATTAGCATTTGTATTCAACGTTACGAATACTCAGTAGGTTTTCTATAACTTTTAGCGTCATTTTAAATATAGAGCCAGATGTCCTCATACTTAATTCAGGACAAAGTTAATTACATTCAATTTTAGCTAACTGTAATGCAGGACATGTAAAATTACATATTTGATTAGTTTTAATTTGAAATGATTCCATTACTGTAACTAATCACAGTAGATTTAAGGCACATTACCACCCTTTGAAAAAGTGCATGGCAAAAACAATTTAAATCTACTTTGGGCCTGTGCTTATTTGCTTATTTTTCAGGCAGTAAAGAGCTTACTATACACTTATTAACATACATACACTTTATTTGGAAAAAATCACATTATTCTTTTCATTTTTATTTTCTACCATCAGTACACTTTTTCAAGATCCTTTTCTTTTTTGCAGTGTCATTGGGAGAGTTAAATGTATTGATATATCATCAGCATTTAAAGCATTTATTACACTCTTAGTGTGCCATGCTACTAGATAAGGTGACAAAGTCCCAAAGATCCCTGTGCCTAGGAAGTTCTGACTTCAGATGTTTTTAAAATATACATTCCTTTCAAATAACATGTATTTATGACATGATGAATTGACAATACTCATTGATTTTGGTTGAAAGCTATAATATCAAGTCTTGACTGAGATCTAGCCTCATATTACATTGCATAGGGCAAAATAGTGTCTTGTAGCCTACAAAAATATACTGTCCTGTGAGTCAATTAATGGATTACTTAGGAAATGAATATTGACCCCATATAAAACTGTCAAGAGCATTTAGGTTTCAAAATATATGTTAGTGTCTATTTGATTTTTTTAATCATTTTTATTTTTTCCATTACAGTTGGTTTACAGTGCTGTCAATTTTCTACTGTATAGCCAAGCAACCCAGTCACACATACATATATACATTCTTATTAGAGTCTCTTATTTGAAATCTTGCAGATAGAATGTAAAGATCTCTCTGAGAATCATGTGCTTAACATGTTTCATGTTGTCTCTATGTACACAGTGTTGTTCATACAGTATTCATGAAACCTGGTTGTAGATAGGAATTAATTTGCTTCTAGTGAAGTTATGCCATTCATAAAATGGATGCCTTAAGTAAATAACTATGTAATAAAATAATGACTTGTAAATTAAAATAAACAACCCAGGGTGTTCCCTGGTGGCTCAGCAGGTTAAGGATTTGGCATTGTCGCTGCTGTGTCTTTGGTTACTGCTGTGGCGCGTGCTTGATCCCTGGCCTGGGAACTAAAGAGTGCTGCAGGTGCTGGCCAAAATATAAATAAGCAGCCAAAAGATACCACCTTTGAATTTATGATGGACCTTTTGAATCCTCACATTTAGTGTTAGAAGTCATAGCACAGACATTTTTGGCCTTAAACATCACTTAGTATTAACATCATTTTTCATTGTTTTGTAGATGCTGCTCTGAGTAACACAAGGAAACTAAATTCCCCTTGAATTAAAGGAGAATGGATAGCCTTTAAAAAATAAGATTTCCTTTGGAGATGTGAACTAGATTATAGTTCTTAAAAGTGTTGCAGATAAACAGCACAAGAGTCAGGATGATCCTATGCTGCCCTTGACATTCATGGAATTTCCCGGCCTGAGGTGGACTTCGTCATTCACAGTTTGTCTCCTTCTTGCAAGAAGCCATCTTCACACCTTGCATCCCCCCAGGTGAAAAGTGCAATGTTATTTTATTTCCAAGTAGGTTTTTTTCATGGCATGCCTTCAGATTTCATCTAAAAACCAGAAATCTATTATTCTGAACATTTACAGGTAAAAGGCTTTACCTGTAATTGGGGGGAGGGCACACAAAACAAAACTCCAAAGAGAGGAGAAAGATCATCAGAGATTTTAAACCTCTTTGGTAATTGATAGTTTATTTTATTATTTAATTCTTTTATCTATGTGACCATAATATACCAAAGGGATATGTTCTGAAGGACCTCTTTTGCACTTTGACTGGTATTTAGGGTTGTCAGAGCTGTCTTGATGGTTCTAAAAAGATGCAAAACTAAAAATCCTGCAGTTAGGATGTGTCAAAGTTTACATTTTATGCATTGAAATTTACATACGTCACAGCTTTAAGTTAAATATTCATATTTGCACAGAGGTGGTCCTGTAACAAAGCTCTGCTTTCCAATGTCTTTACTTGCTTTTGACTTTTCTAGAAAAATCTATTCTAGTGCAGGTTTTAAATTATATTGTGTCTCTTCCTATGGTTTTTCTTTGATAAAACATGTATAGATGTCCCTCTTTTAAATATATAAACAGTGTGATCATTTGTTTTAAAGCACAGGCCCAGTTGTTGCATGCAGTGTTGAACTTAGGCTTGGACTGTTTTATGTTATGGGCCACTGAAGACAATGGTTTGAAATTGCTGCTTTCTGAATCGTGAATCGTGAGTTTTACTATCAAGTTGCCCTATTAGGCATATGGTTTTTGATGATTGGTTTTACATAAATGACGCAAGAACTATATAATACATAAATTATTTGTTTTTCAGTAGGTTTGCATATCTTGTAAAGATCATTGTTTATTTCAGTGGCATCATTTGATGTAACAATTTGTATGACAGACCAATTGTATTTTATTGAAAGGTACCTGTAAATTATAAATCTTCTAATGTCCAATTGCTGGAATTTGCAATGGTTGATTTATAACTAACTCATGAAAATGTCCATATGTTTGATATTTCACTTAATTAGTGCTTCTGCAATAGTAACAACAAAATGATATTAAAATACATTTCTTTTGTGTGCTGATCCTGTGGTTAGAAGACAGAATTAGAAGATAAAATTTTTGAATAATGAGGCCCCTCTGCACAAAACATTTTAGTTTCATGGTATTAAAGTAGGGATTTTAATCATTTAAGACAATACTGAGTTCTTTAGATTCAAACATACAGTATAGTCTTTTAATGTTTTAATCACTGTACAATGAATGCCATATTTGTACGTGTTTGTATATGTAATCGCACTGTTAATTTTATTGTGCTTATAAATGTGTGTTACTATGAAACAGCAGCAATTTCCCTTTAAGTCTTCAAATTTTAATTACATTATGAATGTACTTAAAAGGTAAATGTACTTGCGTTAATTCCACATTAAAAATATCCAACCTATACTCATTCATATATTCTTTTGAGTTAGTATTAATTATATATTGAAAACTCCTTTCCTCTAATGTTTTTTAGTGATACCCTAAAGACACCATAAGCATTTTGAGTTAAATGTTTACCTTTAGATCTGTCGTAAAGTTGTAATAAATAACACCAAGAGAATTAGGTCAGTGATAGATAAAATACAATATAACAAAGAAGAGGGCCCAGAAACAGTCTACATAGATAGTGAATTTCCTGTATTGATGGATGTGGCATTGCATGTGGGGAAATGAGGGACTGTTTAATAAATGATGCTAGGAAAATTGTAAAAAACAAAAGAAAACAAAACAAACCCTCAAACAATGTTTACTCTCAGCCTTGTTTCATGATTCTCAGAGAAGACAGAGAGATCTGACCAGAACTAGGGTAAAATATTTTGCTCAAAATGTTTTTTTTAACCAAATCTGTAAGATAGCAATAGATGAGGTTTCCAGGGTTAGATGGTCGTGTTTATGAGTGGACATTTCCACACACTGACAAAATCTGTTTCCGTGTGATAGAGCTCAGGGGAAACTGGAAAACCTCTAGATAAACCTGCAGTTGTCTTCTGACCCATTGCTTGCTTTAGCAAGGGGCTCTTAGTTGGGTTTGCCAGAACTTTACTTAATTTCTTCCGTAGTGCATTAAGGAGCTAGAACTTGTGCCTTAATATGAAGGGGGAATCCAAACCTATTTACTTGGTTTGTCTGAATCTTCCATTTTTAAAAATCTCAGATTGCTCCAGATGTCTTAGCATCCCACCATAGGATCAACTATTTCTTTTGCCTTTAAATTTATTTTGAGCCCTTTTGAAGAAGTACCATCAGTGAACAACATAATCAAAAATTTCATCCATCTCCAAGAGCTCCATGAAAATTAAAATGTGTATTCAACTTTTTATTCCCGTGTTGACTGAGGAGTATTACTGTTGACATATCCAAAATTATGTATGAATCTCACAATATAGAGTATGTAGTTGTTACAAAAACCTCCCCAACATCTAGGCTACAGAATTTTCTTAAGAAGAGAGAAAATTTCAGAGTGTATTTTTGAAACTGTAAGGAAATAGAAGAAATGCTTCACTTGGAAGAGAAATTAGGTCAGTGATTTTGTTTGGGGTTTATTTAGAAATCAATCCAGTTTCACTCAACAGAGTCTCCGTGAGAAAAAGGCTTATTATTAGCAGGTATTAGCACACAGGAGCGTGCTTCCCATAGGAGCAAAAGACTCCAGAGTACTTAATGGATCAAGTCTCAAGCAATTAATTGTCAAAACAAGTCATTTTTATTACATTTCATTACACTTCCCTACCTTGGTTTGGAATGGTCAGTTTGCAGTTGATCTTATGGGACAGCAAACAAACAAACCAGTGTTACAGATGAAACCTAAATTCTTTATATTGTTCAAAGGGAAATTTTTTTAAAAGGTAATTCCTTTTTAGTTCAAAATACATTTTGAACTAAAATATTTAGCAGAATGTATTGATTTTCATAGTGTATTGAACAAAATGTAGCTCATGACATACTCAAGTCTAAAGTTTACCCATGCTCTTGGTGAGGGACCACCTAATATTTGTCGATCGATCACCTCATTTTCACATATATGAATCTGCACATTAAATTCTGAGGAGATAGTTTCAGCAAATACAACTAGTAATGTGTACTGAGAACAGCCAATGAAGCTGGGCTTTGTGATGATGTATTCCTTTAGCTAAATGAAACTTTCCTTAAGCCTGAACCAAAATAAAATGTGGACTGTTTCAAAGGTACATTTCATCTAAGTAGTTGTGAGATAGACTAACTCAATTATTCCCCAGATGAGCAAATATATAAAACCAGGCTGGAGAATAAGTTAAAACATCGTTATGAAGCAGAGGAGGAAGGCAGGAGAGAAAGATTTGAAGGCTGAAAGGAACTCGATATGCCGAGGAGGATTATCTTAGTCAATAGTTTTTATCTCAGTTTGATAGTGAATGTGCTCTTTTACATGACAAGCCACGAGAACAAATAAAATGCAACTAAGTGACCTGTAACTTTTCAACCATAAAAAAATGACTTAAAAGGGAAAAATCCTAGTGAACATTTTGGAATCTAATATTAGAAGCTAAAATGGTCTCTTTACTGACCCTGTGGAGGACACAGGGTATACCTATATATTTAGAACTAGTTTCAAAATACCTGAATTCAAAGCAAAACAGCCATTTTATATATGAGTATGAGTAGCTTTAAAATCTGCCTGTATTTCTAAAAACACCAAGTGTTAGGATGTGAAGCAAGAACTCTTACACAGTGTTTCTGGGAGCATAAATTGGTATAACCAAGTAAAGTTGAAGTGAATACTGTATAGCTTAGCAATTCCGCTCCTAAGTGTCTGCCCCAGAGAAACATTCACACATGTGTACAAACAGACATATGTGCCAGAATGTTTATAGCAGCATTGTTTGGAAGAGTAAAAAGTTTGGAGACAACATGAATGACTATCAGCAGAAGACTAGATAACTAGATTATGGAGTATCATACAATAAAATACTATCTAGAAGTTAAAATGAATGACCTAGAGGTTCACCTGTCAACATCAATGAATCTTGCAGGATAGACACAAGATGATAGCATTTGTATAAAGTTGTAAAATGTGCAAAACAAAATGTATACTTTCAATGGATAATTTAGAGTAAAATCTAGATATGTTGGATAATAATGAAAGGCAAATTAAGGATGGCAGCTGCCTCTGGAGATGGGAGTGGTGGTGGGCAGAGGCAGAAACAGACGAAGTTCATGATATAGTTCTCTATACATTTTTGCATGTCTGAAACATTTCACACTATAAAGATTCTGCTTATGTTCATTCAGTGCTGGAAAAGTGGATTGTAATGTTTTGTCCCCTGATAATTGAAATACAGTGAAAATCTGCACCAAACTTACCTTCCTTACGTCCCTTTGGGAATTTTATTTTTCAGTCCTACATGCTGTCTGAAAATAAAAGTCAGGAACTTTTTTCCATAGTCCTTATAAATAACAAATTATTGTAAACTAACATACCCACAGAAAACCACCACAGAGTAAACCTTTATTGACTTCACAATGTGTGATTGTAAATGTGCTGTGTAGGAGAAATATTTGCACTTAAGAAATGTTATCTTTTATTTTACAACATAAAATAACTACCTGGTACCACCTGAAAGCTTTTTTTTTTTTTTTGTCTTTTTGTCTTTTCCAGGGCCGCACCCACAGCATATGGAGGTCCCCAGGCTATGGGTCTAATGGGAGCTGTAGCCGCCGGCCTACCCACAGCCACAGCAACATGGGATCCGAGCTGTGTCTGCGACCTGCACCACAGCTCACGGCAACGCCAGATCCTTAACCCACTGAGCGAGGCCAGGGATCAGCCCGCAACTTCATGGTTCCTAGTCGGGTTCGTTAACCACTGCGCCACGGTGGGAACTCCTCACCTGAAAACAACTTTAAAGGTCTTTTTAAAGTATTTCTGGCTCGTGGATATTCTGCTCACTTCAATAACTTGTATATTTTAAGTTACCATGTATTTAGTGCTCACTCACAGCAATAATTGAGTAGCAGGACTGTAAAAATGATGAAATTTAAGTCAAATAATTAGGTTGTGTCTGTTGGTATGTTGAAAAATGCTAAACAACTGGGTCTCTTAAAAAATGTGGAGTTCCCGTCGTGGCTCAGTGGTTAACGAATCCGACTAGAAACCATGAGGTTGTGGGTTCGATCCCTGCCCTTGCTCAGTGGGTTAAGGATCCGGCGTTGCTGTGAGCTGTGGTGTAGGCTGCAGACGCGGCTCGGATCCCATGTTGCTGTGGCTGTGGCGAAGGCCGGCAGCTACAGCTCCTGTTAGCCCCCTAGCCTGGGAACCTCCATATGCCGCGGGTACGGCCCAAATAAGGCAAAAAGACAAAAAAAAAATTGTGTTCTGTAGAATCTGTCAGTATCTATTGTATACATACCCACGTCATGGTGGATTTCAGGCTACTGACATGAAGTCACTGAACTGAGCGTTAGAAAGAGATGTGCAAAATCCGCATTTGTGAGTTGGTATAAGCCAGTTCCAGCACATGGCTGATTTTATCTTATGAAACAGATACAGTGCTAGGCCCATAGAGTAAGTGTTCCCGTAAAATTCCCTATTAGAGTGTGCTAAGATTTCTGAATTCTAACCCACCATTAGGTAACGTGCAACTATGCTTTTAGCCATATCTGTTAGCAAAGTCTGCATTTTCTAAACTTAAGGAAGCAGAGATTGGGATCTCAAGCACGATCATCTAAAACCGGAAAAAAGAACATATGGAAGAGAGTATGGACAATGAAAAATATGAGAGGCGTATTGGGAGCAGTTAAATCCCTGTGGCAAAGAACAACAGTTTGATTCAGATATAAAACTTTGAAATCCAAATGAAAGCCAAGAGCTGACTATAAAACCAGGGTACAACAACAAAATACCTAACCTAAATAAGGGTACAAAGCACAGAGATGAGAGGGAAATAACAGCTTCTGGGGAATACAAAAGCAAAAGCAATCACTGTTAACAGGAGAGGAAAAGGCCAGGGCGATAACTATAGTCTTCTAGGCTAACCTGTTTTATATTTCCTGGAAATTAGTGATAGCTCCCTCTTATTATCCTTGGAAGGATATGCCTGTAGGTGGTATCTCTGTATTTGTCTGTCTCCCTTTATGGGGCATATTCCATGTGTTCAGAATGAATATCTCTTTCCTACCCTAGATGGCTATGTGAGTTTTGCTCTGTTGTGGTTAGTAGTAGCTTTTTCCCCTTCCGTTTCATTCATCCCTTGGTTCATTCATTTAACAAGCATGTGCTGAGTTCCTCAGAGACCTGTTGCATTCTTATTTGGCTACTTTTACAGCTGAGTTTAAATATTATGGAAATGCCTGCTTATTTTTATAATATATTCCAAGAGGAGAATAGACTTTTATATGTAGATCGTTACTAAAGCATGTCATGTGTAAATCACGGGACCTCTTTAACTTTATGAGGTCAGCAGCTAAGCCACTACATGGTTATGGACCTGGCAGAAGCCATACACCGCAGCATTTCTAAAAGTCCACGGGTGACAGCACCCAGGACATTGACGTCAGCAGATTTTTATGGATTGGGATCTTATAGCTAACGTTGCCGAGAAGCTTCCTTTTGAAAAGAAGTTTCTGGAATCAGGAATATCCCTGTTCCTATTTTCATGCTTCTCCAGTCAAGAGGTGACTCGCAGGGGTAGGGTGGGATGGGGGAGGGGGGAGAAGCTAACTCTCCCACCAGGGTGAAATGATCTGACCAGGAGTGCTAAATACTGCTCTTACTGTGTGAGGGAGTGGGGAAAGGGTGTTGGGTCTGTTCTAGAAGCCAGTTGCCTCTTGATCTGTAAGAGAACATCTGCCCGCTGTTGTTCCTTTCTGATGCCTTTATCCATACTAGAGGTTGAGATTAACTCTGGCAATCTCAGGTCAAGCCATAACTGCATGGAAAGGGTGGAAAAGTTTGGCCTTGAAAGTGTTGAAGAAAATGGGTAATAGTCTGTGTACCTGGACTGGTTGGAAAGGGCAAGGGTCCCAGAATCTTTTGCCTGCCGTATCCCCTTCAGCATCTCCGTAGCTGGCAGAGCGTGTTGATTTTTGTGGCTTAACACATGAGATTTTTTCCCCCCAAGTTTTTTATTTTGTATTAATCCACCAATCCTAGCCCCCCCCCCCTTTTTTTAACCATGAGATTTCGAAATGCCATCAGTTTCTGATTCAAAAAGAGCCCTGATTCCTGGGTGCTTTGCTCAGACAGGCCTGTCAGCCGCTGAAGTCTGCTTTCCCGTCAGCCCCGGCTGCACGCCTTTGAAGCCTGCCTTCAGCTCTCAAACAGCAGCTTCTGGAGTGGCCTGCTGTCTTGGTGTGCTGCCTGGGTCTTACCCCGCACCGTGGCAGTGAATGGAGTTGAAATGTTGCCGGAATGACTGTGTGCCAGATGACACTGATGAACTTGCTCTGGAAGTCACATGTCACATGTGGAAGGCCCTGTGCTCGCAGCTGGGCGAAAAGCCTCACAGTGGCTCAACAGGTTCATTCCACACTATGAATCTGGGATTGTGGTTCCTGTTCATTATTTGGCATCCATCTGCCCTCCCCAATAGCTGTTGGCCTTCTTGATTTAGCCACCTGTTTGTCAATGAAAGCCTCACTCAATGTCAGTGAGAGTAAGAGTTTCAAGCAGTTTTCAGTCCCAGGTTTGCTGAAAGGATTGCTACCAAAGCAGAAATGCTCTAAATGAAAGCACTCTACTTGGACGGTGTGGAGTGGGAGGCCTGAGTTCTAGTCCTGGCTCTGCCATTGTGTTACCTTGGGCCTGGCTTTCTCTTGGCCTCGATTTCCTCACCTGTTAAATGGGCAAACTGGTTCGGATGGTATCTAAGGGCCTTTGCAGCTCTGACATTCTTAGATTGGACTGTAAGCCTTCAGAAGCGGTTTAGAAATTACAGTTAGGCAATTCTGTGAACTGATCTGTCATGGCTCAAGAGGGTAGGGGAGAAAAATCTTTCTTTCTCAAAGAAAATCACACCCTTTGGCCCTGTCACCATTTAGCAACTATATTTAAAAAGAACCCCAAACAATCCTACTTAAACAGCAAGTAGAAATGACCACACTGCATTAAGACTTTTCTTAACTAGCGCGAGTTCTATTTTAATCCGTCACTTCCAATATTGCAGCAGGATGTTTCAGCCCATTTAGGTTAAGCAGCTACAGCAATCTTGAAAGCACTAATGATTCTTATATGGCGCCTGTAAACGCTCTAGGTGGAATCTGGCGAGGGCCTGGGTCCGAAGTCGCTGGCTCTTAGGTGAGCGTAAAGGCCCCATATGCTTGGTGGTGGCGACATGCCGCACTTGGGTCCTGATGAATCCAGTCATTTTTGAGATCCTGGGAAAAAGGCTAACCATGGCCGGGAGACTGATGGGCCCAGGAGCTCCTCCCTCTGCCGCAGAGAACACCATTCACAGGAAGGATAAGGCCACTCCCCCATCGCTGACTTTGTAAGGGGTGGTCTCCATGGCAACAAGGCCAGAGCGCAGAGTGCTGGGGCTACAGACCTTTCCTCATTCAAATTTGAAGTACCGTGTTTCCATGCCTGGTTCAGTATTCTTTTTTTTTTTTTTTGCCTTTGGTTCAGTGTTCTTAAACAGAAGGCGGACAATTACGCTGGCTCCTCTCTCTCCTTTAGCCAGCAGTAGCCGAACTGATTTCTTTTGTTTGTTCTAAACCTCAATCCCTGGCATTATTTTGGCTTAAGTATGGCCTCTTTCCCTAATACTCAGTACAGGACTAATTCCTATTGTGGGATAAACATGGGTTTAGATTGAGCTAACATTTTTACTGAGCAACTTCTGGGGAGTAGGGTAGGAGGCACTAACAAAGCAATGCACGTACCTCAGTTAACTCACAAAATATATAAATGTGAATTCAAATGTAATGAACATTATGGGCGTTTGGCGTACAGTAATCTCTCGAATATTTGTTGAATAAAGGAATGGATGAACATGAACTCACTGATGATCACAAGGTCAACAGGGGCCTTTGAAGAGGATCCCGTCAAACTCCCTCCTTACACAATGGAGAAGTCAAAGCTCAAAATGTGGAGTGACTTATTCACAGCCTTTCAGACTCAATTCTGTCCCGTGTGGATCCAGACCACTGTCCTCTCCAGGACACGGCACACACTGCCTCCCATGAAAGCCGGGTGACAACAGAGCGTCAGATCTCTGCTGTGTCATATTGCACGTAGACACATTCTTCTGTGTCCTGCTGAATGTAGTGTTTGGGAGCCCTCTGTGTGAATGCTTCAACAAGAAACACTTCCGAGAAATTGGAAAATACATTTATTGAAAGACTAAAGTAAAAGGGGATTAACTAGAGAAGTTGAAAGAAATCAGCAAATGTGAGGTCTTGGGTTGGGGGTGAGATGAGGGCAAGGGAAGCGGCAGCTTGGTGAGGTCAAAGTGGTCCGAAATGTGATTTTGTCAGTAGTTCCACATGTCATCACATGC
The DNA here is from genome assembly GCA_004024745.2 of Catagonus wagneri. NCBI lineage: Eukaryota > Metazoa > Chordata > Mammalia > Artiodactyla > Tayassuidae > Catagonus > Catagonus wagneri. The sequence continues at coordinate 1,167,770 of PVHT020000017.1, read as the reverse complement.
AGGGTAGCTGATTCATGTCAACCCAAATCGCAAAAAGCCGAGGCCTGAATCAGAACACCAGTTTAATTCATAAAGGGAAAGTCTAACAGATTGAAGTACTGATGTGATTGACTGATGTGTTGGTTGGTCCGCCACTCTCTAGAAAATACAGTATCAAAGCCCCAATTATTATCAAAAAGTGGCTCGACGCGCATGGAACCAGAAAAGGGGAGTTCATTGGCTCATTGGAATGTGTCCTGTCTGTGAGCCTGGAGCAGCCCGCTCCGTTGTGGGGATATAGCAGTTGAGCAAGCGTGATGCTCACGGTCTCTGGCTGGGCAGCTTCTTCCTTAACCTTGGGCAGCACTGGAGACACACCGATGAATTCTTCCTTGATGGCTCTGCTCGCTCTAGTTGCAGACCGACTGTTCTGACAGGGGACACTGCACCTGGGTCGATGTCAGCTTTCTTAGTTACAATGACATCCAGTTTGCTTTCATGGAATCACTCTACTGAAGCCTCCATCACAACACAATTACAAGCTCTTAGGAAACCATTCTGATGTGTCATTCCTTCCATTATATATGTACTTGAATAATGTGACTCTCCAAGAGGAACTTTTCCTCCAAGTTCAGCCACCTTACCTTATTCCTGTGCTGTGAAAAGCAAGTCCAAGAACAAACTGAAAGCAAGTTTGTATCATCGTGTTACAGCAGTAAAACAGTATGATGCGCCCCTTCCCTCTAGTGCCTGGGAAAGGAGAAGGGCAGGGAGGGAGAGAGAAAGAGAAATACTGACTTGGGGATTAGGAGTTGGAAAAGATAAAGGATGCAGGACTGAGGATACCCAGAAAGGTGTACTATTTCCGATGTTTTCATCTGTCAGCTGCCCCTGTGTTCTTCCTGTATGAGTGTGGTTCTGGCTTTGTGATGGACTAGACCAAATACCTTGCATACTGATCCAATACATTTGGATATTTTGGTGGGAGAGGTAAGATCTGGCACATGGAATGCTGCTAAGGACGGAGGAGCAGGGAGTTGCCCAAGTGGAGAAACATAACGCCTGATGAGCAGGGTGAAGAACTTTGCTTCACAATTTTATCAAGAGCCAGACCTGGAGAAATGGTTGCAATTTCCTACTACAGCATGTTTCTCTAGTGATTACGTCTTAATCTACTTATTCTGGTAACAGAGGAATTCTAGGTAGACTTCTCCCAGTAAAGAGAAAAAGCAGTATTCATAGAATGTATATATTAGTATTTAAAGAGGAAGGAAAGTGATTAGTTAGTAAAGGACCCTGTCCATTTTCAATCCCCAACCTGTCAACCTTGGAAATACATTTTTCTTTAAGTGAGCTTTGTTTTTTCCTTAATCCAGTTGACATACCGGGATACCTTGGTATATATTCCATATTTTCCCTTCACTGCACACTCTTCACCCCAGCTAATAATTCCAGTTAAGAAACTGGTACCTTCCACCTCGGTAACATGGGGGCCCCCACTGTCTCCTTGGCATGAATCTTTACCTCCCTCATGGAAGCCGGCACAGAACATGTTATTAAAGATGGTGAACTTTGTGGACCGGAGGCACGTAGCTCGGTCAACGAGTGGAACCTTCAGGTACTGAAGAATCGTAGCCGACCTCCCTCTGTTGAAGACTCTCCCCCAGCCACTCACATAGCCAGATCCAAATTTGAGGAAGATGTTCGTGTATTCCTTGTCAGCAACGCAAATGGGGGTTACGTAGCTGTTTAGCGTCAAGGGTTCATCCAGTTCCAGGAGGGCAATGTCATGGCTGTACTTATTAACAGTGGCGTTGTAGCTGTGGTGAGGGATAGCGCGGATCACATTTCGCCTTTGCTCTGTAGGTTCTTTCTCCTCAGTGTTATGCTCACCTATTGAAAAGAAAGAAACAAACAAACATGTTTTCCAGGCGTCCACCTAACATCATTTTACTTAGCTGGCAGCTGATGTTCACCCACTGAAAAGAAATTTCTCTGTGTCGAGAACTGTCTTTCACGTAAAGAAACAGATTCTCCAGGTGTCCACTCAGCAGCCCTGAATAAACTGGCAGCCAAGGGTCAAAGATATTATTCTTAGATGGTATTCTTATATTGCTATGGTTTTGGTAAAATGTAATGAGGGCCAGCACATACTTTTCAGACCAAAAAGCCATTCAGGACCTCGGTTAAATGGTTCTGTTCAGCCATGCTGGTACAAGTCTTACATTGCTCACAGGTGATAATGAATCTACTTGTTACGAATTATCCTAGACTTTCCCAGTTTCAAGTATTTCGACCCCCCCCCTTTTTCTTGAGCACAGATAATATATTCATTTGCTCATTCATTCGAGTGTTAAGAGCAGGCAGGTTACAGCTCGTGCCAGGCCCCAAGATACAAAGATCAGTGATACGACATGGCTTGGGGGAAGGCTCAGTCTGGTGGGGAAATGGACCCACCAGTACATGACTGTACCGCACCGAGATAAATGCTAATAAAGGTACACCAAACGACCAGTGGGGCTTTGGAGGATGGAACAAGTCAGATTTGGGGAAGATGAGTCCCTCTACCACTAGTTCAACTTCTTCTTCTTCTTTGAAATCTTTTTAGGGCCGCACCCACGGCATATGGAACTTCCCAGGCTAGGGATTTAATTGGAGCTGCAGCTGCCAGCCTACGCCACAGCCACTGCAACATTGGATCCTTAACCCACTGAGCAAGGCCAGAGATCAAACCCACGTCCTCATGGATACTAGTGGGTTTATTTACCACTGAGCCGTGATGGGAACTCCTAGTTCTACTTACTTAACGATGATCTTTTACTTTAGTAAAATATGATATACCAGTCATGTGGAAGACCTAGGGAAGTTACAGATAGTTTTCATTCTTTGTCTATTTACCTGCGACGACAGTAATTTTAACGCCAGGTTCGATACAGTGGGCTGCAGTTACAACCCACTTTTCATTAATGATGGAACCACCACAGAATGCATCAATTTTACCATTCAAAAGGACCTGTGGAAACATAATTATGAATCTTACTACGTAATGTATTTGATCCAGAACAAAATAAATACGTGTGCTGTTTATAGGAGTGGGAAAAAAAAAATTGGCTTCTAGGTGCTGGCAGAAGTGGAGTGTTTCTGGAAAGTGTCAGCTTTAAAGATGAATTAGTGTTTCTGGAGCACAATCAAAAAAGCCATTTCTATAACTGTCTTGAAGAGAAGGAGCGGGGAGAGCCGGGGGAGTGCTAGATAAGGCAAATGAGGAAATGGCTTCTTTTGATGGCTTGGGGAGCTTGGATTCCTTTTCCAGGTGAGTCAGATTCTCAGATAGCACGACTTGCTTCATGGGGATCTGGCAGGTACATTCACAAACACGTGGACTTGACTCCTGGTGATCACGGGCTATTACTGAGTCTCCTGTCCCTGCCTGAGGAAATCTCCTTGCTACAGGTTATTAAAAAAAAAAGTGCTTTTTCCTGGAGGTCTTTTCAAGCCCTTTCCAAACCAGAATATGAAATGAGACCTATGGCTTCCATAAGGGCTGTTCTCCTGGCCGTCCAGGCAGTGAGCAACAGCAGGCCTCCCGCAGTCCTTCCGTCCCGCCTCCTCCACCATAGTCAACCCCCCCCCACCCCTTGATCTGTAATCTGCCTCTGTCTTAAAAGCTCTACTGAGCTGTGCTAGACTTGGGGGCAAAGTGGACGAAGGGTTTGGGGTGCTGCTTTGAGCCTGGGCATTATTAGATTGAGGTCCATCCATTCTCTCATCTGTCCATTCACTGTGTAACCAGAGTGGACCATGAATATTTTTACCACCTCAATGTCTAGATCAACTTGGAGAATTTCACTTCCTGTGTGCCAGGGCCTTGATCCACCTCTTCAGGAAGAATCCCAAGAAGTGCGAACACTAGAGGGCACACTCAACATTCGGTAAACCTTTCGTGGGCACCGACTGGCCCTTGTGAACTGCTGCCCTTTGACGAAAAGCACACACAGCCCCAGGCATAAATCCATTCATAATAAACTACGGAAAGGGAGTGGTCACACCTTTCAAGTACGAGTCTGAGAAGGTCCTCGGCGGGCATATTCTGGTGAAGATTCTTTTTGTCCTGAATTCAATTTACTGGACGCTTGCTAGGTCCTAGACACTAAAGCACTCGCCTCCTACCTGGAGACTTAGAGGGCTGACTCACTGCAAGCCTGTGACCCACCGTTCCATACTCCAGCTTTCCCTCTTACAGCTTTCCCTCTTATTCTAGCGGTTGCTTTTTATTTTGAAAAGTAAAAATATAGGACAACTCACATAATATAATAAACAGCAGTGTCCCCACCATCCAGACCTGACACAATCTTAATTTTTTGGGGAACCTGTATTGATTGCTTATTATGGACCAGTCATTGTGCTAAGTGTTTTATGTACGTTTAATACTCACCGACACTTTGTGGAGTGATAGTACATTGTACTTCTAGGTGAGCAAACTGAGGTTTAGATACGCAGTCAGTGAAGCTTAGTTAGCATGAGGCTGGCATACAAAGCCTAGTCCGCCCAACTTCAGCATCTAGGCTCCTAAGCACCCAGTACTTCTCCAAGTGTGATTGGTCAACCAGTTGCAGTAGAATCATCTGGGATGCTTGTAAAATGCAGCTCAGACTTAACTGGAATATTTGGTGGGTGGGGATGAGAGAAAATGATTTCTGGAATATCCTTATGCATAATTACATTTGAGAAATGCTAGTTCAGAATTTCCAAGGCTTGGCGACCTTTATGTCTTAAAAGTGCTCACTCCAGGCAAAGCTGGCTACGTGATTTGTGAGGCTTCTTGCAAAATGAAAATGCAGGGCCCCTTGTTCAAAGGCCAGGGAAAAGTGTCATGGAAGATCCTAAAATACAAAACATTGTCGTTTCTTCTGTGGTCTCTCGCCATCTGTCATGATGTATTAAATTTACTATTTAAAGTTGTGCTCCCTCCGATGTGGGGGATATTGGCTGGCAGAGTGCAGACACTCACAGGTACCCAGGGGCTGCACCCCGCAATGTAGCACTCAAGCACCAACGCACCCTCAGCTGCCAGGTCCCTTCTCCCCCCAGCCACTGCACTGATGCCCTCTGGCCTGGCAGGGGAATGGGTAAGTCAATCTTCCCTTCTCACTGGCCCACTGCAGCAATCAACAGCTAAGGAGTGACTCCTAGGGGACAGCAACTTCCACGCCAGGACGTGCTCAGTTCCTGGAATGAAGATGGACAAGAGGTTTTGCCTACGCCATTCACGCATTTCTGGCCCCGAGATGCCACGTGGCCATGCCCCCTCCTCAAACGGCCTGCAGTCTGTGTACCCAGCCCCAACCCTCCCTGTGCCTGTGCCAAATGCAGCTGTTGGGGATGAGGAGGGGCCATATGCCAAGCATTGGGGGTGGCAGTGGTCCTTGGGGAGCTGTTGAAAGGGGGGGCAGAGCTAGCCACGGCACCAGGGTACAGGGGAGAGGGAGATCCAGAATCCATCCCCCGGCGGTGCTGAGAGCTGAGACTGCTGTGATGTGAGCTTCCAGGTCCCCAGCGCATATGTGCTCCATTGTCTCACTGAACATGGGTTACAAAACACACATGCAAAGCACTTCACTACAAATGCAGGACCCTGTGCAAGTGCACCGGTTACCAACTCACGAAGCTGGCCTAGACCTCAGGTGATTTTCTCCACCAAGCAAATTTGGGCAACACTGTTCTCTACTGGGCCTAATGATTACAACCGAATACATCGGCTCAAGTAACTGGAGTTAAGACTTTGCAAGCGATGATATAATGGTGTTTCTCCTCTGTATGTTAGAGGCGAATTGGACACCGCTCAGCTTAATGGGCCAGTTAGGCCAGACTGAATGATAGCCACAGCCCCTGGGCACACAGACTATGATGTAGTCTTGACTCCTGCCAAAGACTTACTGCCTGGAGCTTCTATGCTGTTCTGTTGGATTGCTGAGAAATACAGTTGTGTTCTTTTAAGCCTGAAGAGTGTTTTTTGTTTGTTTTTTGTTTTGCCAATTCCTGATTGGTATTAGAAATTTTAGCAAACATCTTTGCCAAGAAAAAGCCCTAAAATCCATTTGCATTTAAAGATATTACAGGCAACTTGGTTTTGGAAAGTTCGCTTGGCTACTTCAGGATTACAACTATCTAAATATTAGCTCTTTGGGAATGAGCTGTCTGCGTGGCCAAGGACAAGTTCTTATACGACATCACTTTGGAGAGTGATGGGAAAAACGGGAAAGCAAATGTTCTGAGCAAGTTGTCTGAGTTCTGATCTGTCAAGCAATTCCATGTTTGTCATATCCTAACAGGAGCCTGTTTTCTCTTTCAGACACAGACACACACACACACAGAGATACACACCAAACACACCCACACACATCTGCAAAACACACATTCACATATCTGTTCTGATGGTCTTCACTGCCAATGCCAGCCCGGAGTAACAGCTGCTGCCCTGTCGTTTCCTTCTTAAGCTTTTAACTGGAACCCGGCCTTTCACCGTGATTTCAGTAAACCCTCACCCTCCCTACCTACTCACTGCTGGCTTTAGAAGAACATTTTTTCTGTGCATACTTGTTCTCTTTCATACAAAGAGCAAAACTACTTCTACATGATTTACAGCTTGTTATGCCCGCAGGTGTGATTCATTCAGCCCTTGGCCCTACTTCATTTTTCTGGGCACAGAGGGGATGTTCCTCCTTTTTTTTTTTTTTTTTTTGGCTGTGGCGTGCAGCAGCTTGATGTGGGATCTCAGTTCCCAGACCAGGGGTTGAACCCAGGCTACAGGGGTGAAAGTACCAAAACCTAACCACTAGAGCACCAGGGAACGCCCCCTCACTTTTGCTTTTTGATGGTTAACTAGATTAGTCATTGAAATAGATTTCATCAAACCATCCTAGACGGTAATTGGCTAAACAGTCTGTGGAAAAATAGTTTTGTGGGGCCAGGTGAGATTACATATGTCATGTTTTCATTTCTGCTAATTGGAACTTTACCATCTGAGCTTAGAAAAATAGAAGGCTATCTTTTTCAGGTGAAGATATTTCTATAGTCTTAGGACCTTCATGTAACATCTTCTTCCCTAGCCAACCCCCCCCCCAAAAAAAAAGAAAGAGGAAGTTAAGGTTCCTAGAGATGGTAACTTGGCAAGCTGTCTGCCATGGGGGGGGGGGGAGGGTGATGTAACCAAAAGGAAAGGATAGGCCAAGCTGTGTAGGCCAAGCGCTCAGTTAATCTAAGGATTGCTAGAGGCCAAAGCTGAGGAAACCCAAGACTGGGGAAACTCCTAAAGATTGTTTAGGCCACAAATATAATAAGGAATAGACAGACTGCTTCTCAAGACAAGTTTTGTTGGTTAAAATGGTTAAATATTGGCAATTGCATATGACATAACCTAATACAAAGGATTCAGAAAAGCGTAACCAAACTCGGTTTCCATTGGTATTCATGATTTTCCAATTATTAAAGGTACAATAAATATTGTTAATACAGATCTTGAGGCCCATGATAAAATAATAGAGGAAGACCAGGTACTTCACATACAGGGCCAGACCCTAACCCAAGGCAGAAGAGGTGATCAGGGGCGCTTGGGGCAGATTTGCGCATGCTCAAAACTGCGGGCAGGCAGAGTTAAGCGCGTGGGCCCAAATTAAAGCTTTAGAAAGTCGGACACGGTGCTGCTTTCACAAATCTCTCATTTATAAGTTGTTGATGAAGGTGGTCTCATAGTGCAGGCATTGCGATTTTCCTTTTTTTCTCCAATGTTCAAATTTTTCATTGCTCCCCTCTGTAGCCGTATGAAATTCGAGTTCGGTTTTAGTTTCCCACTCTGCTAAGGACACACTGACCTCAGGAAACAGCATTTCTGTAAAGCCTCTAGCTTCCTCTCTCCCCTCCTAAGGGGCCCTGCGGCGTCCCTGCTTCCTCTCCCCCAGTTCTCCAGGGGCTCCGAGCCCACTGCTGGGCATCTGGAGGGAAAATGAAGGAAACCGGCTCCCCGCTTCCCTCTGCTCCTCTCTCAGGCCTTCTGTCCCTGGGATGTGGGGTTGGAGGTCAGAGGTCAGGCAAGCTCGCCCGCGCCTTTGGCCTGGGGGCGGGGCGGCCGGAACCGCAAGGGCTTCTGGGAAGCGCCCGTGGCTAACGCGGCGCGGCTGCGGCTCCTTTGCCTCCAGCTCGGAAGCAGAGAAGAAGCCGGAAAACCCTAGAGGAAGGTGAGAAAACGCGGCCGCGGCCCAGCTGCACTGGAAGGTGGACCACGCACCTTAGGGTCTCAGAGCTGGAGGGGGTCACAGCGGCCCCCCCAGCCTGCCCTGTCGGATTCCCCCACCAGGTGAACCCGGGCCCTCAACGCTCTCGGGGTGGGCTTGTCCAGCCGCTGGGGTCCCGGTGATGGCGCAGGACAGTGACTCTTCGAGTCAGCAATCCCACAGACATCCCCCACCCCCACCCCAAGGCCGCCCGGCACGCGTAGCCCACCCAAGAGGCTGCAAAGGGCTTTCTTAACCCCGGGCCAGCATCGACCTGCCTGCCTGGAACTTTCACCCGTAAGTATCCCCCCCCCCAAAAAAATAGTCGTCGTCCCTTCCCCTTGTGCCCCCTTAGCCCCCACAAACAGCTCACCTAAACCTCTTCTTTAACAGAATGGGCATTAACAGTGCATTCAAGCTGTTGGTTGCTCCAGAGCAAAGTGAACTCCCTCCGCTCTGTTCTTCCTCGTGGGGTTTCTTCACCCAAGTGGTTGCCTTATTGCCGCCCCCTATCCCTTACTATGGGTGCATCAGCACTGGGAATCGCTTTTTTCTAGGTGCCTCTGCCAAACGGTATTTCATACGGCAGAGCCGCAGATCTAGTTTGGCCACGGAAGCCCCAGCTGTTGCTTGTTGTCCCTTGATGCCTTGGCTGCAGCAGGTGCTTTGCGGTTTTGTCTGCAGTCACATCAAGGTTTTCTGCGCTGCAGGTGAGCTGCGCTATGGTCTAGCCGCCTCGTCCACAAATGGGGAGAGATTCTGGTTGGTTTCATTTCCTGTTTCTGTCTTTGTCTGAAAGTGAGTTTTGAACACTCCGTGTACCTCCCGTTTTTGAAACCCAGTAATCTTCTGTGAGAAATTGGGCGGAGGTGGGTGTGGAGAGGCAGTTCTCTGGCGAGGAAGGAATCAGTGTGAAAGTACAACAGGGTCTCGCTCCGGTATCCTGCAAAGTAGCACTGCTCTTCGGCTTTGGAAAAGACTAAAACCTAGCTGTTGATATGTCTGCAGTCAGTAATCTTACTCCATGTGGATGAAATAGCGTGTGGATTGAGTGTGTGTGTGTGCACACGTGTGGATGAATGACCTTGACTGTTCCAAATGATCTTAGCTAAACTTGATAGGAAAGAGACAACAGGTACACTAAGTGTGCAGCGAGGAGGACATAAAAAGATTTGAGATGATGGGCATCATTTATAGCTTCCTCATAGTACAACTCTAACCATCATCTAATGGTTTCTTCTGCTAAAAAGAAAAAATAGCGTGGAGTTCCCTTGTGGTGGGTTAAGGATCTGGTGTGATTGCTGCTGTGGCACGGGTTCCACCCCAGCCCAGCAACTTCCGCATGCCTTTTGCATGGCAAAAGGAAAAAAAAATAGCTTTCTAGACTTACTAAAATTTCTATTAGGAAACACTTGCATTGTTAAAACATTGACAAGCATCTGGCTAAATTGAGACTTTATAAAACCCCCTTTTTCTTTTCTTTTTTAGCTCTCATTTGAGTGTATTTGCCATTTCATTTCTGAGATGACAAGGGCTCAATGCTAAGCCCCAAATGCATGCATCCTAGGATTTTTAAAAAACCCTGTTTTCTTTCTCTCTTTTCTTTCTTTCTTTCTTTCTTTCTTTCTTTCTTTCTCTCTCTCTCTCTCTCTCTCTCTCTCTCTCTCTTTCTTTCTTTCTTTCTTTCTTTCCTTCCTTCCTTCTTTTTCTTCTGTTCGTTATCTTAGCTCATAAGATGCCTCTGGGTTCCTAGATCCTCCACTATGGGCACTGCTTTATGTCCCACAAGCCCAAGGAAGATAATTATAAAGTAAGATCTTTTGTTCTAACCACCGTATCCATGGAAGTTGGGCACATAATGAAAATAAAATGCACAAGAACACAAACAGTAAAATTCGAGAGAATTAGATGCATGGATGTTAAATAGAGTTAAAGCATAATTCGAGTGACTGGGCCCACGATGGATTGTTCAACAAAAGGCAGTGAAGAGTGTGAAGGAGAATAGAGGCATGGATGAGTGAAGGAAGCGGTCGTGCTGGGTGAGGGAAGCAACGCTGGTAGGATGCTAAGTAGGGGACAGTCGGGGTGTAAAGGAACATGCAGTGTATTTTATTGGCTCTAAGATCAAGTCCAACAAACACTGTTTAAAGCAAATGTATAAGAAAGGAAAATGTAAAGTCTTGGTTGTATGTTCTGCCACCCTTCAGTACCATTTTCTACAATATCTGTGCCAATCTCTACCTCCTGTATTATGTTCAATATCTCACACCCTTTATATTGGAAAGTAGCAGGCAATCTGAAGAATCCTGGTTGGACACATAGGTAGTCTCCAAAAATTTCAGTGGTATTAAACTTGGGGACATTTTCCTGATCCTGGCTTAAAGTGTTATCTGATGATTGGAAAGCCTTTAAAGCTATTGGTCTCTGATGGCAAAAGCACAAACCTCAGTAGGGAAAATAATTTGGAATGAAATGAAATTCCTACAAAATCACATGATTGTGGCTACTAGGGAGTTTTATGTTAGACTAAACTGTTATAAGCACTGTCCAATAGAACTTTCTGCAGTGATGGAAAGGTTCTGGCCAGTACAACAGCCACTAGCCACTTGAGGCTGTTGTGCACTTGAAATGAGGCGTGAACTTTTAATTGTACATAATGGTCGTTAAATTTAAATAGCCACATCTGGCTCGTAATTGCCTTATTGAATGGCACACTTTTATATAAGGACCAGCCTGGCTTCTTGCCTTTGGGGCCTAATCCTCTCTAATCCTCTGTAATGGAATCTTTTAGGCTTTAGCTGTAGGCTCAGTTATAACCAGGTTTTGCTACAAATCTAGCTCTTGGTTGTTGCCTCAAAAATGTGCACAGGGGATTCTCCTGTGGGTTGTCTGCAAATCACACCTGGTGAAATGTGGGACCAGGCAAGTACCGTGAGTCCACTGTTTGGTGTGTTGGACCCCAGCTTCTATAACAAATTTGTTTCCTTTGGACCAGGGGGTTTCAGATTGCAGCGTGCATGAGAATCTCCGGAAGGGCTTGGTAGTAGCACCAGACCTCTAGGCCCCACCCCCAGAGACAGAGATTCAGTAGGTCTGGGGTATAGCAGGAAACTGACAGTCCTCACACGTTCCCAGGTGATGCTGATGCTGCCACACTTTTGAGAACTACGGCCTTGGACCATATGCCCTGGTTCCAGTAACCCCGTTCTTGCCTTAATCCTTCCTGAGTCCTTTTGAATCCCTTCAAAATAATCCCGTTTCTCTGGACCAAGAGTCTGGCTCTTACCAGTTCTCCCAGGGGCTGGAAGCTGAAGTAGGACCAGAATCCCAGTACTGGTGACCTCCCTTCTGGATCTTGCTACTGCTTGTCTGAAATCCTGCTGTGTTCTCCTTGATACCAAACTCTCCTTGACCTTGTATGGTAGCTGCCCCTGGACTTCTCTCTTACCAGCTCCTCACCTGTGGGGGCTTCCTCCTATTGCTTAGTGCTGAAACACTCCCCTCATCCCAATAGGCCTGCTTGGCCTCCTAGCCTCAGCCTCCCTCCTAGCCTCAGCCTCCCGCCTGGCCTGTCCCTTGCCCGCCAGGCTCCAGTTTTGACGCACCATCAATATAAGAGTACCTGCCAAGGGAATTGACCTGGTTTGGCGTTTTCTCCACCAACAATTCGAGTGAAGTCGTTAAGTGATTGGTTGCTTTGAGTGATGCTATCCGGAATTATTTCAGCTTCAGTAGAATTTTCGTAGTCCATGTTGGAAAAAATAATCTCAGCGCGGGTGAGCGTCATAGGAGTGTGTGAGACAGAAACTCTTCCGCATGGAAATGGCACTAGAGAAATAAGGGAAAAAAATTAGTATTCTGGTATTTCTCATTGGCAAGCAGAACATGAATTGCACACATTGCGAATGAGGCCCATCCTTGTCACTTCTGCGAAGCAGGCCCATCAATATTTAAAAAAATTGAATCAATGAATATAGTCTCAAACTAAAAGGTTAAATTGCGTTATTTTCATGGAAAGTTTTCAAACCCTTTATGAAAAGGACATTTGACTCAGGAGTCCATCATCTTTACGGAAATAGAATAGGTGTTCCAGAATCAATTTTTTTTAAAGACTTTTATAAAGTCTTATGACTTTCTGTTTAGATTCTTTACTAAAAACTTTTACTCCCGAGTTTTGTCCCTGAATGGAAGTCTGCTGATTGGTGCCATGTAGCTTTGATTTTAGAATTAGGTAAGTGGGACCTATTGTTACCAGGATTTCTTATATAGACTAGAATGCCTTCTAGGTTCCAGGGTGAACTTGAGGTATCCACTGCAGAGAGGTCATTGAGATTTAATTACCTGACTGTTGAGTATCCACCAAATAAATTACTAATCTGATTATTATAGCCACATCTACCTGGGCTCCAGCCACCTTTTACCTTGAGTGATACGTTGGGGACAACCAGAATGGAAATTTCTAGTCAAGCAAAGTCACCTCACATTTCATTTCTCACTTTCCTTCTATCCACATTCCTTATAACAGACATTTCTATAGCAACCAGCTGTGGCAAAGGATCATGAAGACAGCATGCGGTTGGGGAAACAGGAAATTAGTTCAAAATACTTCTGTATAAATACGAATCATCAACAATGAATGGCTAGAGAAAAGGGACCATTACTGTCGAAAGGCAGAAAAGCTTATTTTAGGTTTGACCTGTTTATTCTGTTAAAGCTAAGGCTGTATTCAAATACAGCACTTAATAGTTGGAGGTGGTTCTCAATTCTTTTTTCCCCTCTGATAACAGAGAGGGGCTTATAAGGGTTTAGCTACTCTGCTGTCTGTCTACACTGGAAGTTAGGTTTCAGAGGTTAGAACAGATACACGCTCTCCTCTCAAGGTCGGCTAGTTTGAAGCAGTGTTATGTGAAGAACCAAGTAGAAGGACAGGAGGCAGGCAGGCCCTTGAAGCATTAAAGACTCTTTGTTTTAGGACGGAGTGTGTACTCTTGGCTTCTGCTCCGTCCTTTACTTTCCTCTGCTGGGTGCGTGGCTGAGATAGTTATCAAACCCAGTTGCAGAGGAATTGGGCGCGATTTAATGTACCAATTTAATAAGATATCAGGGTTTGGAAATGCAAAAGAAATTATATCTAGTTTGCTTCAAAAGAGCCCCTCATTTACCAAATATAATTGATCCTCTGGAGCCTACTTTTTTTTTTTTTTAAAGCCAAGGTTCTGCTGCTTTCATTTTCAGAGAAGAGCAATATGAGTGTGGAGTGGAGATCTCTGAACACACCAGTCAGCTGTCAATGTGGTGGTGTGGTTGACATGATTGGGAAACGTTGCTTTGTCCACTGCTGTATAGATTGACTGTGCTGATCAGCCTGACACAACTTCAAACAGATGGTTGTCAGAACTGTTCTGATGCCAAGCATGTAAACTCAGCCTGAGATCCAAGGATAGGGAATAACTTCCTCAGAGTAAACCAGTCATACTTGGCAGATCCTGCTTTAAATTCACCATCCATAACTAGAAGCCTCTCAGTCAGTCGCGTATGTATTTTTTATGTTCTAGGACTACTACATAAATTGGACTTGATGAATTACAAATATGTATATAGAAATCACACAAATCAATTGCTTCATGATGTAAAGTTCAGAGGAAAAAATTGGACACAGTAAAGAATTCAGACTGAAGACAATTACAGAATTTCTATTTAAAATGATGATGCAAATTAGAAAATTAACTTCTCCAAGCTGCTTGTCTTTTCTGTGATTTCAAAAGGAAGAAGAAACAAGGAGGGATTAAAATTACGTAGGCTAGTAAGAATGCTAAAAGTTCAGACATAGATTTGGAGAACATATCTGTTGAACTTTAAGAAAAAAAAAACATTTAAATTTTGACCTGCTGGTTCGCAGGACTTTTGGTCTTCTGCAAGCCGGTATCCCGTGGTACAGGAACAAACCACCTTGTTATCAGTGCCCTTTTTACAAAACTGCTTGCATCTGCCATTCTTAATGCTGCATGTTGCATCTGAAGGAAAGCAAAATCAACAATAATAGCATCATTTAACACGCATTTCTACAAAATACATGAAACTACTGACTCATGTGTAGGTCATATATAAGCTGGCGGCATTCACGGAGAGAAATTTGGGAGCCTTGAGCTAAGAGTAGATAAAAAGATAAAATTCTTAGGCGTAAAAATGATGGCAGCAATATTTGTGATTTGGCGTAAAACAGAAGGTGCAGATATGCTACTTTCACCAAATCATCATGGCAATGAAAAAAGCTGTTTTATTCAAGTATAACATACCTTCAGCAAAGCATCCCGAACTTTTGTATGAGTTTTCACAAGGTTACTGCCCTTATCTAAACACCAAACAGATCAATACATGGGATGTTATCGACACCCCAGAAGCTCTCCTGATGCCTCCTTCTAAACTATACCCTTCCTCCTTCCCAAAGTTACCATCACCCCGACTTCTAACAGAGCATTAGTTTTGCCTGTTCATGAACATCATATAAGGAGAAGCCTGGAGTTCCCTGGGGGCTCAGTGGGTTAAGGATTGGCATTGTCACTACTGTGTCTCTGGTTACTGCTGTGGTGTAGGTTTGATCCCTGACCTGGGAACTTCTGCATGCCATAGGCATCCCCCCACCCCCCCAAATGTTCCCTTCTCTTTCATTTATGCTCCCTTCTTCAAGTATGCTCCCTTCTCTTTCATTTAACATTTTGTTTGTGAGCTTCATCGCTGTTGTTTTGTAAAGCCGTAGTTCATCTGCATGCCATGGAATATGCATGCTGTGGAGTATATTCCATGGCATAAATATTTCTGCCTTTATTCATCCATTTTACCGTGGATGAATTTTTGAGTTGAGGTTCCAGTTTTTGCCTCTAATGTATAATGCTGTAATGAATATTCTTGGACACATCTTTTGGTAACACATGCATGCATATTTACTGGATATATACTCATGAGTGCAGTGATTGGACCATGTGTTCAGGTTTGGTAGATACTGCCAAGTAGTTTTCTAAGATAATCGTACAAATTTAGATTCCGCTTGTCAGTGTATGAGAGTTCCAGCTACTGGATATATGTATTGTAGATACCTTCTCCCACCCTGCGACTTAACCTTTTCACCCTACATAGTGTATTTTGCTGAATAGAAGTTCCTAGTTTTATTATAATCTAGTTTTTCAAAGTAAACTTGAAGCTGGCTTAGGTGGGTATGTGTCAACACAAGAGAATGAAATAGGGTCCTTTTAAGGGAGCTAAATGCCAAAGACATTATGTGTTGACAATGATAAGCATTATAGTGGCTTATATTTTCTTTACTTTCCTGTACAACCTCCCATATTAATATAGAATATCTTTCCTTTGTCTCTTATAATGCTTTTTGTCAGGATTCTATTTTATTTGACATTAAGATTGGCCAGTTTCTTCTTGTTAGCATTTACCTGGAAAATGTTTTTGCATCCATCCCTTTATTTTAGCCTCCTGGTATAGTTTTATTTTAGGTATCTCCTTATCAGCAGCTTACTGTTAGACTTTTAACTCCAGACTGGAAATTGGCATTAACCCCAATTCACATTAATTGTGATTCCTGACATATTTGGCTTGTTCCTGCCATCTCATTTTGTATTTTCTAATTCCTGTGCTTTCCCTTTTTCTTCAGTGAAGTCTCAACCATAGGAGGTAGCAGGGTTCAGGGCTTGCTAGCTGAGACCTGCTGGGTTAAGAGAAATAGGCGCTGCCCTTGGGCCTGTTTGTGTCTCCAGAGCAGCTCGGAGAACACAGTGAAGGGGAGGCACCTTCCCACTAACCTCAGGCCCAACAGTAGTACAGCTTTGAAGAGAAATGCTCACTTGTCAGCACAGTTAGAACATGGAGAGTCTTTCGCCAGCACTGTGGTGACGGGCCCTGCGTGGACTTCTGCTGGCCTCGTGCAGTGCAGCCTGGACTTGCCTTGACTCCTGTCTGTGCAGAGTGCCCCCCGCCCCACACACACACCTTAACGTGGCGTTTCTGGCTGATGCTGAAGCATGAGATGCCACACGACCTCTCCGGGTGCCCCAGAGGCTGACCTTTGGCCACTGGGAGACAGATACTGATGGACACTTTCTTTCGCCTCTTCTCCCTGTCGAGACGGACTGTCCTGAGGCCAGCTCAAGGGGCTTCTTGGCAAATAGTCCCCGGAGACGGACGCATCAGTTGCAGATGAGAGATGTGTCATGGTTCTCCTTTCTTCACTGCCTCACTTCCCTGCCCCTCACTCTTGCTGCCTAGAATTGCAGCCCTAATAGATAAGCATGTGTCACAGACTCTTTTTTTTTTTCCTGGGGTATTCCAGGCTAACAGAGTGACTGTATAATTTTGGAGTATATTATGGATTTTTGAGTGACAGATCAAAATCTTCTAATTATATTTTACTTAGGTAACATAGGCTAATGTAATGATTATCTCATGTTCTTTACTGATATTTCAGGAAATAAGGGGAGACAAATCAACTGTTGCTAGGTAGACAGAGGAACCAGCCTGAGGCTTAACCTTTGCTGTCAGTAATCCACTGAGCGCATGATCCAAAAAGATATCACTCGGTCCTTTAATTAATTAGTTAATTTTTTAAAGACTTTTCTCCTCCCTGACAGTGAGCTAACATCCCTGGCTCTTCTCATGTTACCAGCAATCATTTTGTTGCCCCAGAGCAATACTGGAGTGTTCAGCCAAGTCAAATACCACGGGGAGAAAGTGTTCAGTCAATATGAGACTGAGATAAGTTCACAGAGGTGGGTGGGGGGCACTGACTAGTTTGGTCCAGGCCATGCGCAATGGGAATGGGCAAAGTCAGAGCAGTTATCCCGGTTCTGATGCTGTGCCCTTGTATAAGTAACTAGACCTCTCCATCATTTTCCTCATTTGTCGTTGCTCTTCATGACCCAGAGTGCTGCCGCTGCTGCTATTCTCGGAAATATTGCTGTCCATTCAGCAGTCTTTTGACCTCAGATAAAGAACCCAAGAGTCCGGAAATAGAATAACATTACAGGGAATTCCAGTGGAGAGGTGTGTAGTTCAGGACCTTGGGGACAGGCACTGTGACCTCGTTCATCAGCCATCTGTTAGCACTTCGATGTCAGGCACTGTGTTGGGTGGGGGCTCTCCGTGGTCCTGAGGCTGATCTCGGTGCCTAGCATGTCTGTGGAAGACCATCTCAAAGCATCTCTTCTTCTCCTTCCGTGGCACCACAGACATCTCTTTCTAATTCCCTTCATGCCTACTATAAAAGTTACCATGTTCTGCTGTATTTTACTCTGCCTTCATCTTGCCTGATGTATTCACTGATGTGAAAACCAAACCCCAAACAAAAGTGTTCCATTGAACACATTTATCACAGAATATGCTGTTACTTGGCTCAACTCAAGATTTTTTCTTTTTTCTTAACTCCGCAGAAATACACAGTAAATTGGTAGTGTTTGTGGTGTGTTAGCAAACTGAAAAAGTGTTTATGTGCTTGTGATTGTTTTTCTTTGCATCCTGCCTTACTTTTGGGCAGTGCCTCTTACCCTCTTCAGAAGGGACAGGAATGACCAGGTTTTTGTAGACTTTGATTTCTCGGAAAAGGACTCAGGTGTGATACGTAACTGGGGACACACAGTGGTCTTTATTCCGACTGAAGGGGCACAATAGCCAACTAATTGTTCAAACTAGAAAGCATGCCCCGAGTGTTTGCACCTCTCTTCCCCCAGAGAGGAGCCTGCTGAATGAGAGGAGGAAAGCCAGGTCTTAGCAGTGGAGATGGCCTTCCCTTCCGGGGACAAGGTGAGGCCAGAGGGTTGGGGTCTGCAGGCTCCATAACTGTGCTGTCCAGCAGCTTTGGAGATTAGCCCTTAGTTCAGTTTGAAGCAGTAGCTTAAGTAGGAGTTAGAATATGCTTTTGCTTTCCTCTGGTGTCTGAGATAAAGAGCTTCTGGAGGGAATTCCCACTTTGTTTCTGAACTAAGCAAGCCAGTGGGATTTTTCTAAACTTTGATCCGATGGCTTGGGGGAGATCAAGACACCTTAGAGGCCAGGTGTGGTGGCCGCATTGTGACTGCAGAGCTCTGACCAAGCCAAAACATAGGGAACCCGAGAGGCCTGAGACAGTGCCTGATATAGACTTCGCGCTTCTGCTGTGTGGACCGTAGCCTCACACACATCGCAAAGCCTGTTATGGCAGTTTTGTTCTTATATCTACTTTCTTCAAGGCTCTATGCCTCTTTTTAAAGTGTCTTTATTTTTAAACTAGGGACACTTAGGAATATTTACTACTAGATGCTGTTTTCACTTATACTTGGCTACAGTGTGCCCTTTATTCTTAGACTAATTCATTCATTCCCTCAGCTCCAATAGTTATTTAACCTGATACGCCATTGGTTTCTGTAAGTTTCCATAATAGCAGGATCAGCTTTATTGAGGTAAATCTGAATTTGAAATTATAACCTTTCAAATGAAAGTGACACTTCAGAGTTGTTGAACTAATGAACACACCATAGGAAAGGTAACCCAGGCATCAGTTTGTGCCCCCGCTGGAAGACCTGAGGGAATGGGGACCCAAGCCAGGGGTACCAGTCCATCAACCTGCATCTCCTTTTTTCTTTCTTTTTAAATGTTTTTGCCCTACCACCTTTTCTTTTTCCTGCCTTCCATTCCTTTTTATCGTTTAGATCTCAAAAGATGATGTTCAATGGATTTCTCGTTAGCACTGAAAGGATTTCTGAGCAGCATTAGACATGACTTTTTTCCTTTCTCAATAGGACAAGTGCAGCTGCTGTTTCATTTTGTTTTATACCCTTTTCATCTACGTGTCAGGTGGATGGCCATAATGCCTTAACAGAGTCCTGATAATTTTCTGCTCTTTGCCCTTAGTCATGTAGCCTGTGGTGTTAAATTCTTTCCCTAGGACTGTCTCTCTGTTCTGGAGTTTCAAAGTAGAAAGAGAATCCATCATTAGCACTGTGTGCTTTTCACAATCACAATACCAGTAATCCTGCCTCAGGATTACCAACACGTGGGTAATGGACTTTGGGGTTTACTGTTCCAGTTGCCAGAATCTCAGAAAAAAAAAAGTATTCTAGGCTATGTGAAGAAAAGATGCACAGCGACCCTAGATTTTCTATGTTAACTCTTTCAATATAATCAATATAGTCAAATTCAAGAATGAGCTCTGATTTTTGTCAACACATTTAACACATGAAGTGGTTTGTATGGGTGGAGAAGTGCCTATTATTTGGGATAATTTGCCTTCTCATACCCCAATTCTATACTTAATTGACTTCCACTGCTTTTGTTGATAGCAATTTAGTCATGAGTTCAAACAATTTTATGGGTCAGTTTTCTTTGCGTTTTGTGGGCAGCAATTAGAAGCATGGGTTTTGGCCAGACAAACTGAAGTTCAAGTCCTGGCTCAACCATTTACTGTTTCTGTGATTTTAAGCCATTTGAGTTGTACTTCTCTCTGCATAGAATGAGGGTAATAATGGTACTGACATTGAGGATTAATACGCTAGTGGAACACGTTACCACTTAATACTAGCTACCAAATGTTATTATTACTCTCAGTATAGTTTTTTGAACTCATCTTAGAAACTATGGCTACACATAAAATGAGTGTTTATAAGCTTCAAAAGTGTGTTTTATATAATGGAGTATTATTCAGCCTTTAAAAAGAAGGAAATCCTGTCATAGGCAATAGCAAGGGTGAGCCTGGAGGATATTATGCTAAATGAAATAAGCTATTCACAGAGGGACAAATCCTGCATGATTCCACTTATATGAGATGTCTAAAACAGCCCAACACACAGAAGCAGAGAATACAGTTGTGCTTGCCAGGGCCTGGGGGAGGGGAAAATGGGGAGTTGCTGTTCAGCAGGTATAAAGTTTCAGTTATGCCAGACGAATAAGTTCTGGACATCTGCCGTACAGCATAGTGCCTAGTTAGCACTGCTGTACTGTACACTTCAGAATTTCTTGAGTGTAGATCTCATGTTAAGTGGTCTTTACCACAGTAAAAATGTATATGTTTTTAAGAGAAAATTATGACACATAAACATTGCATTTTCCAGCTTCCTCTGGTTTCAGAGGGAAATTTTGAACCACGAGCAATCCAAAGATAGCTACTTACCTAATTCACAGTTCTTTCCTTCAAATCCAACTTGACACCAACATTCATAGGAATTAATGTCATCCTTGCACAGGCCGCCATTTAAACATGGATTGGACTCACACTGATCTCCATCTTTGAGATAGATTGAGAAGTTGAATTAGCAGATAAATTGCTCAGAATGCGGGGTCCTCCCTGCACAGACTCGTGGAGCGGGGAGCCAGATTTTTAGGGTCAGAGCAGAACTGCTAATCTGGAAACCAGCTGTTTATGGGATGCCCGTCTTCCTAAGTTTCTAAAAGCAACTCGAATAGAGGTTCTTAGGCTAATACCGTCCTAGGAAATTGCCCCGAGGAAGGCACGTACATAGTTTATGCGACCAAAGCGAAGAGGGAAAAGGACATCTGAGTTTAGAGGCGCACTCTGTCAGCATAGGGCAAGAAGACTTTTCAGTCCTTCCTTATAGAATGATGATGGAGTTGATTCCAAATCGGTCATCTACATCATACAAGGTTTGCTCTGTCATGCGTCTTGGGGAACATGCTGAGCTAGATGACATATAGTAACTGTACTCAAGGAGCTGGCAGCCTTGGCATGGAGCAAATGCTTCTTCCTCATATTATCATTTAACTTTTAGGACTAGTATGCAGTAATGGTTCAGAACAGCAGAAAAGATGCTTTACTGCTGAAAGATAATCTGCTGTCTGGGAGTTAGGTCCCAGATGGTCTAGGTAAAGTGAGAAACAACTTTGAATACAAAGAACTAACAAGGAAAATGTGCTTTCTTTATGTATGGATTATCTGTTTTCTTCCTACCTTTCCTGAAGTTTCTACGTTTACAGAGTTCTTGAGGGCCTTTGAAGACACAAGTGGTAAGAAAACAGGAGGGAAGGAGCAGGTACGAGGGAAAGCTCAGGGTGAGAAGGGACCAGTAAGTCTGGTTTCTCGGAGCCCTGCCTCCATCCACTTCTAAGGAAGCTTCAGGAGAAAGGGATGAAGAGAACCAGAGGAGGGGTCAGTACGCACTCTGAGCTGAGGGAGAGCCCTGCAGAAAATTGGGAGCTAGATTAGCAAGACTTAATAGATGAATAGCAAAAAAGAGTAAGTGATAAAGATGACAGAAGAATAAAATGGTGAGAGAAAGGGGACAATTAAAGAGAACTGTCTAAGTATCGGTCATATTTTAGAGCAAAGCTCCCTAACATCTAGTGTGTGGACCCTGCCTGTTCTAGGGACAGCAGTAGCATGTCTGCCATGCTCGCTCTCAGGAGCACGTATCCAGGTCCCATTGACTAAGGGCTACTATCCCTTTCTCAGAAATAGTCCCTCTCTGGAAAATATGCTCATTGTAAAAAATTAGACCTTGTCCCCTCTCCCCTCTGCCCCCTGATCCAGTGTGCTTTTGTACAGATACTTCAATTTGTTCCAATTCCATGAAAACAAAATACGTTATCTCCGGTTTGTTGTTATTGATGTTCAGAACTGGTCTAAAAACGAGCTACATTTGCACTTTATATTATAGACCAACGGATCTGAATTATTTAGGATGTTTCACTGAAAGGGTCTGGGCTTGCAGCCAGCTACACAGCAACTCATTTGCTGAGACATATCTTTAAAATGAGTGTCATTTTATCCCGAGTTTAGTCCTCCTTTGGGTGCTTGTCTATGTGTACTTTGTGCTGAGGCAAAGCCACAGACAGTAGGGGTCAAAGACAACAAGGGACAAGACCGTGCCAAGTGAGAGATTCCTGTTTAAGGCTGCTAGGCGGTGGTTTAATGAGTAACTGCTTTTAGATTTGAAGGTTGGGAGGGGTAATAGAGAAAGCAAGGGGTTGGGAAGTAGAGCATTTGGCTTCTTTTCTGGTCTCCATGACTCCCCAGCCGGGTGACCTTTGACAAGTCATTTAACCTCCCTAAACCTCAGTTTCTTCTTCTGTAAAATGAGGTTAACGATGCTTTGCTCACAGGATTGGTGTGAGGATTAAATGTGACAGGCATTCTGTAAACTGTAAAGTGCTGGACAGATGCTGGTTAATGTGGTCGGGTGATATTTCTTCTTCAACCAGGCTCTTCACATGGCGAGTTGATGGTAGAGAATAGGGCGGGAGTGAGGGGCCTGCGTCCCTGCCGTGTGAGAAACCACATACGGAAGAAATAGCATAGGCTACTCTGGAGGGGTTGGGAATCTAGACTGCAAAGGGAAAAGAAGCATGGAGTTGAGTTTTCTTTCTCCTTTTTTTTGGTTTTGTTTTATTTTTAGTAGACAAAACAGTAGTGACAGTGTCAAAAATTAATAATCAGAAACTTCGGTTAAATAGAGCTAAGAGACCAGAAGGGGGAGCTCTCACGCCCTATGACTGTAGTAGAGCCCAACAGGAAGAAGACAGACTCCTCTTCTTTCCTGGCAAGGACTCAGCCAGTGACAAGCCATGGACTCTGTTTACCGAAGCCCTGCCAACATCCTTTACCCCACTATAAAAGAGTTCTCGGTCCCTAGCAGGGGCTTGCATGTGGTTCATCCTGGTTGCAGACCCACCATGGTTGCAGAGAATTGCAGTTCTCTGCCTATCTTGAATAAACCCATCTTTGCTGGAGTCTGTTTCGGATCAACAACAGAATCATACCCTTGCAGTTTTCCAGGTATCTTTATCCGAGTTTCAGTA
The DNA here is from genome assembly GCA_004024745.2 of Catagonus wagneri. NCBI lineage: Eukaryota > Metazoa > Chordata > Mammalia > Artiodactyla > Tayassuidae > Catagonus > Catagonus wagneri. Next base: position 1,144,737 of record PVHT020000017.1, on the reverse strand, counting down.
AACAATGCAGCCTGTGACCTAGAAGGCAGGGACCCAACGTCCGTACTGATGAACCTCTGCTTCGAGGTGGGAGGCCAAGTGGGTGGGTGTGTGAGCAATGAAGGTGTCGTGAGAGTTTAAATATAGCCAAGAATATTGGGGGGGGGATTGATTTGCTTTTAAAAAAATACAATATTCAAAGTTTTAAATAGATTAGAAATAGAGAATAAAATGACTTGTTCGACTGAACTGTAGGGTAATACCTCAGTAGAGGATTGGCATGGTAGCTTTCATTACTAAGAATAAGGAAAGGCAGATAAAGCAATGTAAAGGAGTGGACCTCTTCTTCCCTCATGATTTAGAAACAATGTGGAGAAACTATGAGTTACAAGAGTATGAACAAATTCATCAGTGTCTCCAGAATAGAATCTAGAAAATAGAATTGATGGAATTCACTGAATTTGCTGTCCAGGTTAGTTTCTGTCCATGCAGTTAAGTCAATCTGGGAAACTTCCACTGCCTCAAAATCCTGCTGCTGGATTTTATATTAGTTTTCAGACTTAGTTGTCTTTAAAGTTTTGACTTTTCCTCCTTTTGGTCAATTCATTCAACAAATATTTACTCAGTGCTTCTGTACCAGATATTGTTTGAGGTACTAGGAATGCATCAATGAAGGAAAGAGTAGAATACCTCAGCTAATATGAAGCTTGCATTCTAATGAGGTGGGAAAAATAGTGTAAGAACATTATATGATAGCTCAGTTGGTGAAAAGTGCTCTGAAAAACAGTAGATTAGGATACATGCCTAAAGTGATGGTATTTTGAGGTGGCAGGTTGAAGTATTACTAGATCATCAAGGTAGGCCTCATCAAGATGGCGACGTTTGGCTAAGGGAGGTGAGGGAGTGAGCCTAAGGGAACCTGACAGAAGAACCTTCCATGGTAAAGACACAGATCCTAGAGGCAGGGACCCAACTTCCAAGTATGGTATTTAAGATGTACTGATGAACCCCTGCTTCAGGGTGGGAGGCCAAGTGGAAGAATTCCTAGAGTGTGCAAAGAGCAGCAGCAGTGCCGCAGCAGTGCCAAGATGAGGTCGGAGGGGCAGGGCAATCAAGAAGGGCCTTGTGGGCCATCAGAAGGAGAAGGGCTCCCCCCTCAATTTTTTGGGTCGCACCCACGGCACGTGGAAGTTCCCAGGTTAGGGATCAAACCCACGCCACAGCAGTGACCTGAGCCGCTGTAGTGATAACGCTGGATCTTTAACCTGCTTAGTCACCAGGGAACCCCAGAGAAGGACTTTTAAGCAATAAACGTTTAAGTCAATCAGCATTCTCTGATTCTCTACTGAAGATTGCAAACTCTTACTCAGTTCCAGGTACAATTCTCTGTGGTTCTGCCTTGCAGATTCCTGGGGTGGAAAGATGTTATTTTTGAAGCCCTAGGGAGAAGTAAGCTTATCTGCCAGCAGCTATCTCTCATGCTGGCATAAACCTAGAGTGTACCACTGTTCAATTTGGGGTAAAAAGAGTTGGAATTATTCTTCTGAGCCCTTTTGACAGAGTTTAATATATTATCTATTTACACAGTGAAAAAGTTATATATATAGTTCTCGAATGTTTCATATACCAGCTAGAGGATAAAATGAATTGCTTACCAACATATTGCTTCCAAAATTCAGTCTATAAAGAAAAAGACCACAAGTTAATGGTAGTATTTAAAATGCGTTGAATTTGAGTCCTCCTCTATTACAACATTTATGATACACATAAATGTATAGATATTTTAAAATTCCAAAGAGAAGTATTTTTTTTTCTCATTTTTTTTTTAAGGCTTTCTATTCCTTGCTCTGCATGCGAAGGATGTTGGGTGGAAATACTCACAGTTTTCTCAGTGTTTTCAAAAACTTCTCGTGCTTCTTCAAAACTACACTTTTCTTCTATACATTCTCTCTCAAGGTTCCCTCGAACAAACTCTTCCAATTTACCTGAATTATACCTCTTTGGCCGATGCAGAATTTTGGTGGCATTTTCACGATCAAGAAAAACTGAAATTTAAAAGAACTCTTCTTTAGCTTTAGAAAAGAAAAACATCACGAAAATTAAATACAACTCTTAAGAAATGCTTTGTTTTTAATCCCAGTAATCCCAAAGCCAATTTATCTTCGTGGTATGGAGTTGCACTCTGTGATGTTCTTATGGCACTGTATACACACGGAGATTTAGGAATTAAAATTCAGTTTTACTTGTTAGTCAAGAGAGCGCCCGTAATAAAAGGTTAGATTTGCAATCATATTTGAATTTACTTTGGATGAAAAAGAAAGTTCTCAAATAAGCGGTTAACTTCACACTCGGTCATCATTTGAAAACAGCTAATTGCGGATCCTTGCAAGGTGATCCATCACCCTGGCCAGGCTGTGTTTCAGGATGCAGTGGCCCAAATGACTTTGTAACACATTTCTCTTAGAAGAGCAGAAGTCTAAATGTAATCCCGGTGTCTCTCATTAGATATTAAAGAAAAACCACGGCATTCGTGTTTTTTTAATCTTCACACTCATAGCACCTTCAGGTGGCATGTATTATAGGAATTCCAGTGACACAAATCTTTATCTCGGCTTCAGGATGTGGCTTATTTTAGCTATGACTGCCTAGTGTGTAGGAACACTCCTGAACCCTGGAGGACTGAGGTCTCTAACCTAATTCTCCACCCAGCACCCAGTCTCAATTTCTTCCGCCTTTCTGTTTCTCTGTCTCTGTGTAGGTGTCTCTCCCTAGCTAGAGAGATACAGATAGAGTATTTATATCTATAATTAATAACAAGAATTCAAGAAGTTGGCTGGAGTTGTTTTTTTCTTCAGGAGACTATCTGATATCATCTCAACTGGACTAGGTGTTTATAAGATGAACTTTCCAGGGTATTTTGGGACTGTTTTCTTATTAGCTCAAAAAAAAAAAAAAGGAACAGAAACAAACTAAATTCCCTTATTTCCATTGCAGCTGCTCACTATGGACCCTTCTAATCCCTTGACAGCCACTTGCTTTTCTCTTGCTCTTCAGGTCCCCTGGGCTTCACTTTCCCCCTGAATTTAGCTTAGACTTTTTCTCCTCAACTCTTCACTTGCCAGCTTTCTCCGTAGCCTTTGCCCCGTCTGCAGTGCTGCCACATGCTGCCGTCCTGACCACTGGGTCAGTGCAGGCAGCTGCCTCTTCATCCCCTGCAGGCAGCCCGGCACCGTGGAGAAAGCCACCAGGCTGTAGGTGGTTGCTGTTACATGCCCGTGTCTCCCAGCTTCCGCCGGGCCCTCCTCTCTGCTTGCCAGCTCTTTTGCTTGGCCCTGGTGCTCTTAAAGTAGCCTGCGTGTCTGTATCTGTTTTCAGTGTGCTCTAGTGGAAAAAGAGGGGTTTGGAGTCAGATCAAACACACCTGGATTTGAATCACGTGCCTACCCCCTACTGCCAGTGGGACCTTAGGGAAGTCACACAATCTCTGAAGCATAACTTTGTCAAAAATAAGTGGGTGTAACCCTGCTCTAATCAGACTGCCTCCCGGTGGTGCCGACAGGCTCAGTGAGATGCTCTGTGCAGGCTGGTGTATGCTGGTTATCTGCCTGCCTTTCTACCCCTCCGCCTGGCCTGCCTTTCTAATTTTCTCAGTTCCCTTTATTTAATGCACTTCAAGGCAGCTCTTTCTCTTCTCTACTCCCATCCATGTAATGAAATGACTGCTGTCAGGATCAACAATGACCTTCTAAAAGATGATTTTGAGCTTATGTGTTTCCTGCCTGCTCTGAAACCTTTCTAATTGTTGATCTCTTCCTTTTCAGGGCACTTTCCCCGTGAACTCACTCTGTTCTGTTCTCCTCTCTGCCCTGACTCTTGTCCTTCATCCACCAGTTGAATCAGTTCATTCCCCTTCTGCTGCCTGCCCCTTCTGGAGTTCTCTCAGGCTCCAGCCTCCGGTTTCAGCCTTTCCCTTTTCACTACACACGTCCTTGCCGGAGCTGGGACTAGGGTGAGGTAAGCAAGGCTCTGAGGGTACAGACTCTAAGGGGACGCTCTCTCTCAGTGTGTACAAGCACACTTATGCCTTGTGGCCCTGGTCCCACTCTGACTCAACATAATTTTCCGAGCACTCACTCTGCCAGGCACTGTACTAGGTACCACAGCATCCATGCTCACCCCTGGATTCTCACACACAAGTGGTTGTAACTGCTATTTGTACAACAGTGAGTTCTGAATATCCATCTCAAGTCAGATACACCTGAATTCCAGGTTGCCTTTCCAGCTCTGTAACTGCACATTGTAATGTGACTGATAAGACCTGGTGTCTATTTAGTGCTTCTGATGTTCTGGACAATGTGCTCCGTGCTTTGCATCCATTACTTCATTCCTTTCTCACAGCAGTCCCATGAGATAGGTACTGTCATCTCATTTTTGTAAATCAGAAAAATGGAGGTTCAGAGAGGTTAAGTGATATACGCCCCAGGTAACATATTAAAGTGTCGGAGCCAGAATGCAGACGTTGGCAGTCAGGCTGCACAGTCTGTGTTCTTAGTCTTGTGCTGCGTCCTAAATACCCAAGACATAGTCTCTATACTTCCTCTGAGGCCATTCTCCTTCCATGCCCAGATGGTTAAGTCCTGTCATTTCTACTTCCTTAATGTCACTTGAATTCCTTTCCCTCTTCTGTCTGTGCAGCTAACGGCCAAGTTCAGGCCCTCCCACCTTCCCTGGATGATCGTGGTAGCCTCAAGACTGGTCTCCCCTAGTCTGGCCACCCCTTCCTCACACAGTTCATTAGAATGTTGCCAGGTCAAGCATCCTGTGTCAGCCGGCAGTGGTATTTGTGTTTACACTTCTGATGACTCCGCATTATATTCCGTGGTCCGAACTCCTTAGTCCAGGGCCTTCCTTGTCTGATGACCTGACCCTGCCTCACCTGTTATCTCCAGTACTGAAAATGTACTGAGTTCCTGAAAGACCTCACATTCTTTGTGGATCTGGGTCTCTGCCCATGAATGACCCTCTGTGCATAGAATGCCCTAGATCAGGCATTTAAGGAGAGTGAGCATACTCATTTTTTTTTTTAAGACCTAGCTCAAAGTATTCTCTTCCTGTCAGTGTTTCCCCAGTTAATGTATTCCTTTCTCTATGCTCCTTCAGCACCTGGTACACTTTTTCTCACATTATATTGAAACCTCTCACCTGACCTCATGGGGCTTTAGGTGGAAGGAGGAGTCTGTTTTCCCCCAAGCCCCGGGACCTTACCACTGTGCCTGGCACCAAGTAGTTACCCAGTTTTGTAAAGTTTTGAACAGTGGATGGACTGGAGCTTTCTTTTATTTATTTCATTCATTCATTCTGAATGAAAGAAAGCTTGGGTCCATCCGCTTTACAAAACTGAATTGGTTTCACAGAGCAGTTTTTATTTCAAAATTCCAGGTTGATGCAGTAATACCTAAGGGCAGCAGCCATGCAAAAGCAGCATCTCAGTAAATCATTCATAGGAGCTGCTTTTAGGAGCCGGTGACAGTTCAACAGAAGAGGAGAGCGCTGCATCAACACTGTCCACCCTGAGGGGAAGTCCCCTGAGCTCCGCTCAAGGACTTTATCTCTGACTGCCATGACTCCAGAGTCGCACTGCCTTTCTCCTCACTGTTGTCTGCGGGTCATCCGTTTAACCTCCCTTCAGGCTTATCTCTTCTAGTCATTATTTCCCAAGCTCTGAAATCCTAGTCCCTCTTTTTTCCTCCGAATCTTCCCTTTTCCCAACATCTGCGATCTTCAAGGGGGCAGCAGTAGCCCTCTTAAAACCCACATCATCTCACCACTTATCATGAAGGAAAGGTTTGGATCCCTTGTCCTTCTAAATCCCACACTGATGAGAGATGTGTAAAGACCTAGCTTTATGCCCTGTTTTGTGAGCTTTCTAGCTAAATTTATTCCTTGACTCTACCCACTTTGCTGGTTTGATTTAACCTTTGCATTCTCATATCATTATTTCTGCATTTCAGCGTGACATCATGTCTGGAGTGGGAACCACGGGGCCAGTCTGCTTTCAGGGGACACTTAGGGTTGGTACCCCTGATCCTGGCACTGTCAGCCACTAGATTTGATTATAATAGGTTGACAAGTAAGTGTGATAAATGTTTCCTGTGAGAACATGCTATTTGTCTAAATGGGGTAATTTCTTCCCTCTGTGCTTTCCTTTAGGGAGTGCATAAAGTCATGGAAGTTGTGAAAAAGTCAAGTGATGTAAAGTGCATTAACTAAGTTCCTCCTCTTTACATCAGTTCTTGGACTTGCTTTGCTGTCTTAAGAGCTCAAGTGAGTTCTGAGGTTCCTCATGTATTAACTCCAAGATGTTTAGAATCAGAGACAAAGTAATTTCTTCCTAACCCATGGAAAACTTCAGTGATAAGTAACAACTTACTGATGAAAAGTTTAAGTAAAAACTTTCAATTGAAGGTATATAGTTTTATAGATTTTTAAAATTCGAGGCATGCCTCACTAAATAGTTCTAAAATTTTGAATCACGTCAGGTCTTAAAATCAGACTTTTTGTGTAAGTCACTGCTTTTGATTTAATATTTCCCTTTTTTATTTCAAAGTGATGAGTAGAAAAACCACAAAATGATGGTTAATTTTTTCCATATTCTGGTGTTTCCTTGTTAAAACATTTTCCCTCTTTCAATTTTTTTTTTTTTTTTTTTAAGCACGGAGATGACTGTTTCCTGGGGAATTACATTGTCAAATCAAAACCCAATAGTGTCCATTAAAAATGTGCTATAAACATTATAAATCTGTTTAATTTTAAAAATGAAGACATAGCTACCAGAGAACCAGTACTTACCAACCCATATGCTGACTATTAGAATCCTGCATACATTGCGGTCAAATCCTGTAATCATTATTTTATGAAAAATCCAGCCCCAGACATTTCTATATCTAGAAGACAAGCACATTCAATGTATCTTTAAAAAGGAAACAAACCTGTACATTCAGCACTGAGCAGATATCCTAAAAGACAGATGGTGACGAGGCCCGGTGATTCTGCCATGATCATGTTCGGGCGCTGCATAACCTTTGCTAGTAGATTGTGCAAGTTACAAGGTTGACCAATTGTTCCAAAGTACAAGCTGAGCTGTATTTACTTCTGGGAAACAATGTCCATCTCCCTTGGTGGGTCTTTGGGCTGCTTCCAATGGCCTCTTGGGTTAAATGAACAGAAGAAGCAGTGGCTGTTATTAATCTTCACCTCTAATTCCACGGGCTTCTGCCACTGTGGCTGATTTGAGGCTGAAGCAGGAATTGACGTACTGTTAGAATAGGAGGAGGTGTAATGGCTGCAGTAGCTGGGGCACCAAAATTCATCATAGGATCCATCTTATCCTTGTCAGGGAGCGCTAATGTCATATAATTTAAAGGTAAGGAGATGGAAAAAATGAAGTCATTTTGTTACCAACTTTAAAATACCGCCAGTGCTTATATATACTCTCGAATCAGCTGGTGGATCTTTATGAGAAGGATCTCATAATGAGAAGTTTATAAACTTTGTTGTGCCATGTACCCATGAGTGTATATGTATTTGGATATATCCTTATGTATATAAAATAAATGTATGAATATTATGTAATAGTTCATATTAATATACCACTTCACATGTAATATGAAAAACTCATAATAGTATACCAACATTTACCTACCATTCTTTGTGCTATTGTTGTACACATCTTATTCCTACATGTTACAAATTCCCTGTTACATTTTTATTGCTTCTGTTCTAGGCAGTCACCACTCTTTTCAAGAAATTTAAAATGAGGCCAAATATTTTGTATTTAGTCACACATTTACCTTTAAGATATTCTTCATTTCTTTGAGTAGATCCAAGTTTCAATTTGTTATAATCTTTCATCATTCTGAAGCATTTTCTTTAATAATTTTGATAGTGTAGGTCATCTTATGATGAATTTTTTCAGCTTTTGTTTATTTGAAAATGGGTCCATTTTACTTTTGTTTAAGTCATTTGGCTGTATATACAATTCTAAGTTGACAGTTTTTGTTTGTTTCAGCGCATTAGTCATCTAATGCCTTCTGGCATGCGTTGTTTCTGATGAGAATATTCTCATAATTTATTTTCAGCAATTTGACTACAATGATCGAGGGTATTCTTGGGGTTCACTGGGATTCTTGGATCCCTGGTTTTAAAATTAGGAAAATTCTTGGACTTTATTTTTCAAAATTTTATTTTGAAGTGATTAGAATTATAGGAAATTGCAGAAACAATACAGAGTAGTCCCATATACCTTTCATTCAGCTACACCTGGTGTTTATATATTACATAAATATAGTAGTATAATATCAAAACCAGGCAGTGGACATTGGTCAGTTGTATGTAAATAATTCTAAGTGATTTTATCACATAGATTTCTGTGACCACCACTACAATCAGTATACAGCACAATTCTATGACCACAAAGGTCTCCCTTGTGCTACTATTTTATAATCAAACCCATTCCCCTCCTCCCATTATTCCTAACCCCGCACTACTGATCAGTTTTCAGTCTCTATAATGAAAATGTTGTATATATAGACTCAGACAGTATGTGACCTTTTGATATTGGCTCTTTTCATTGAACACCACGTCTTTGAGATGCATCTAGTTTGCTACATGTTTCAGTAGTTGCTTTTCACTGCTGAGGAGTATTACATGGTGTGGATATGCCACAGTCTGTTTAATTATTCACTTAACTGAGGGATATTTTGATTGTTTCCAAGGTTTTTTTCTGTTGCAATAATGTGCTTTTAGCATTCATGTACAGGTTTCCATGTGGATATAACTTTTAAATTTCTCTGGGATAAATGTGCAGCAGTGCAGTTTCTGGGTCATGTGAGAGTTGAATGTTTTTAAAATAAACTAATAAACTGTTTTCCAAAATGGCTATACCACCTTACATTCTGACCAGCGATGAATGAGTGATCCAGTTTCTATGCATCCTTGCAAGCATTTGGTATTATCACTGTTTTTTACTGTAGGCATTCTAATAGGTGTGTAACAATAACTCATTGTATTTTTTACAATTGTAGTTGGTTTAGGAGTTCCCACTGTGGTGCAGTGGGTTAAGGATCAGGTGCTGTCTCTGTAGCTGCTTGGGTTGCTGCTGAGGTACGAGTTTGATCCCTGGTCCAGTGCAGTGTGTTAAGGGTGTGGTATTGCCAGAGCTGTGGCATAGGTCGTGGCTGTAGCTAGGATTTGATCCCTGGCCCGGGAACTTCCATATGCCACAGGTGCAACCAAAAAAAGAAAAAAATATATAGTTGATACTTACGATGTTGTGCCAACTTTTGCTGTACAGCAGAGTGATTCAGTCCTATATATATATATACATTCTTTTAAAATATTATTTTCCATCATGGTCTATCCCAGGAGATTGGATAGAGTTCCCTGTACTGTACAGTAGGACTTCATTGCTTATTCATTCTAAATGTCATAGTTTGCATCTACTAACCTCAAACTCCCAGTCCATCCCACTCCCTCCCCCTCCCCCATTGGCAACCACAAGTCTGTTCTCCATGTCTGTGAGTCTGTTTCTGTACTGTAGATAGGTTCATTTGTGTCATATTTTAGATTCCAGATATAAGTGATAACATATGGTATTTGTTCTTTCTGACTTATTTCACTTAGTATGAGAATCTCTAGTTTCATCCATGTTGCTACAAATGGCATTATTTTGTTCTTTTTATGGCTGGGTAGTATTCCATTGTATTTATGTACCACATTTTCTTAATCCATTCTTCTGTCTATGGACATTTAGGTTGTTTCCATGTCTCGGCTGTTGTGAATAGTTCTTCTATGAACTATTATAGAAAAATCATATATACCCACTATCATCTGGGTGCATGTATCTTTTTGAATTATAGTTTTGTCCAGATATATGCCCAGAAGTGGAATTGCTGGATCATATGGTAGTTCTATATTTACTTTTCTGAGGGACCTCCATACTGTTTTCCATAGTGGTTGTACCAATTTATATTCCCACCAACAGTGTAGCAGGGTTCTCCTTTCTCTACACCTCTCCAACATTTGTTATTTGTAGACTTATTAAGGATGGCCATTCTGACTGGCGTGAGGTGGTAACTCATTGCAGTTTTGATTAGCATTTCTCTTATATTTAGCGATGTTGAACATCTTTTCATGTGCCTACTGGCCATCCATATGTCTTTTTTGGAGAAGTGTCTATTTAAGTCTTTTGCCCATTTTTCAGTTGTGTTGTTTTTTTGTTGTTGAGTTTTATGAGTTGTTTGTATATTTTGGAGATTAAACCCTTGTCAGTTGCATTGTTTGCAAATATTTTCTCCTATTCCCTAGGTTGTGATAACTCATTGTATTTTAATTCTTATTTCCCTCTATATCCACTTCGTGAAATGTATATTCATATCTTAGCCTGTTTTCCAGTTACGTGGTTTGATTTTTTTATTGTTGGATTTTTAGAGTTGTTTATACATTGTAGATATATATATCCCTTGTCAGATATATGGTTTGCAAATACTGTCTTTAAGACCATAGCTTGTCTTGTCATGCTCTTAACTGGGTCCTTCACCAAGCCAAAGTTTTAAATTTTTATGTAGTCCAGTTTGTCTTTTTTTTTTTTAACAACTGCACCCGTGGCATATGGATGTTCCAAGGCCAGGGGTTGAATTGGAGCTGCAGTTGGGGCCTACACAACAGCCATGGTAACACCAGGTCCAAGCTGCCTCTGTGACCTACACTGCAGCTTAAGGCGACAATGGATCCTTAATCCGCTGAGCCAGACTAGGAATCGAACCTGCATCCTCACAGAGACATCGGCTCCTTAACCTGCTGAGCCACAGTGGGAACTCCCCCAATTTATCATTTTTTAGTGACTCACACCTTTAGTATTACATTTAGAGCTCTTCCACTAAACTACTTTGAAGCTTTTTTCCCTATTTATCTATCTTTTTACAGCTGTACCTGTGACATAATGGAAGTTCCCGGGCTAGGGGTCAAATTGGAGCTGCAGCTGCCGGCTTATGCCACAGCAATGCCAGATCCCAGCTGCTTCTGCAGCCTACCGTACAGCTCAAGGCAGCACTGGATCCCTAACCCACTGAACGAGGCCAGGGATCAAACCTGTGTCCTCTTGGATACTAGTCAGATTCTTTTCTGCTGAGCCATGATGGGAACTTTTTTTTTTTTTAAACTTTCTTTTTGATAATGTGGTGTATCACATTGATTGACTGGCAGATGTTGAACCATCCTTGTGACCATGGAATAAATCCAACTTGTTCATGGTGTATGAACCTTTTTATATATTGTTGGATTTGATCTGCTAATATTTTGCTGAGGATTTTTGCATCTATATTCAATAAGGATGTTGACCTGTAGTTTAATTTTTTGTAGGATCTTTTGTTTTGATATCAGGGTAATAATGGCCTCATAGGATGAATTTGGGAGTGTTCCATAATCTTTAATTTTTTGGTATAGTTTGAAAAGATAGTTATTAGTTCTTTATGTATTTGGTAGAATTCCCCTCTGAAGCCATCCAGTCCTGGACTTCTGTTTGCTGGAAATTTTTTTTTTAAATATAAATTCAATTTCACTACTAGTGATAGTCTGTTCAATTTGTCTGTTCCTTCTTGATTCAGTCTTGGCAGGTCATATGTTTCTAGAAATTTATCACTTTCCTGGGTTGTCCAATTTGTTGGCATATGACCAATCATAGTTTCTCTTATGATTTTTTTGTATCTCTGTGATATCAGTTGTTATTTCTCTTATTTCATTTCTTGTTTTGTTTGCATGGGTCCTTGCACTTCTTGGTAAGCCTGACTAAAGTTTTATCAATTTTGTTTATCTTTTAAAAAAAAATAGCTCTTGGTGTCCTTGATTTTTTTCTATTGTTTTCTTGGTCTCTATTTTATCTATTTCCTCTCTGGTCTTTATTGTTTCCTTCCTTATGTTGACTTTGAGCTTTGTTCTTTTCTAATTCCTTTAGATGGTAGGTTAGGTTGTTTGAGTCTTTTTGTTTCTTAAGGAAGGCCTGGGTAGCTATAAACTTGCCTCACAGAACTGATTTTGCTGCATCCTGTAGAGTTTGGGGTGTTGTGTTTCCATTTTCATTTGTCTTGAGGTATCTTATTTCTTCCTTGCCTTCTTAATGGACCCACTGGATTTTTAGTAACATGTTTTGTTTCCACATATTGACATTTTCCCCATTTTTCTTTCTGTAATTCATTTCGTTTCATACTGTTGTGGCTGAAAAAAAGGCTGGCTATAATTTCTGTCTTCTTGAATTTGTTAAGACTTTTACTGTGGCCTAGCATGTTATCTGTTCTAGAGAACATTCCATGTACACTTGAAAAGAATGTGAATTCTGCTGGTTTCGGATGGAATATCCTGTATTATGTCTAACTGATCTGTGTCATATAAGACCACTGTTGCCTTATTGATTTTCTGTCTGGATGATCTATCCATTGACGTCATTGGGGAGTTAAAGTCCCATACAATTGTCATATTACTATTGTCAACTTCTCCCTTTATGTCTGTTAATATTTGGTTTATGTATTTAGGTGCTCCTATTTTGGGTGTATATATGTTAATGAGTATAATGTACTCTTCTTGTATTGATCCCTTTATCATTATTCCCTTCTTTGTCTTTTGTTACAGAATTTGTTTTAAAGTGTATTTTGTCTGATATGAGTGTTGCCACTCCCATTCTGTTGTTTTCGTTTGCGGTAAATATTTTTCCATCTACTCACTTTTAATCTGAGTCTTTAGCTCTAAAGTGAGTCTTGTGTAGTCAGCATTTAAAAGGGTCTTTTTTTTAATCCAATCAGCCACTTGTGTAGTCAGCATTTAAAAGGGTCTTGTTTTTCATTTTTCAAAAGTTTCATTGAAGTATAATTGATTACAATGTTGTGTTAATTTCTGATCTACAACAAAGTGATTCAGTTATACATATATACATATTCATTCTTTTTCAGATTCTTTTCCCATGTAGGTTATCAGAGATCCTATGTCTTTTGATTGGAGCATTATAGTCCATTGACATTTAAAGTAATTACTGATAGGTGTGTACTTACTGCCATTTTATTACTTGTTTTCCAGTTGTGTTATAGTTCATCTCTGTTCATGTCTTCTTTTTGTTTCTTAGGTTTTATTTTCTTTAGTACTATGTCTGTACTCCTTTCTCTCTATTTTTGCATATCTATTGTAGGTTTTTGATTTTTGGTTACTATGGTGTTCCTATATGTTGACCTACAACTATATCTGCTTTTAAACTGATAGTCGTTTAGGTTCAAACACATTCTAAATGATCTACATTTTTTACTCCTTTCCCCTGCATTTTGAGTTTTGATGTCATATTTACATCCTCATTGCCTATCCCTTCACTGTTTATTGTAGTTATAGTTGCTTTTAACTTTTTTTTGTCTTTTCATGGAAACAACTTAAATGTCCATCAACAGGTGAATAGATAAGACGTGGTGTATATATACACAATGGAATATTACTCAGCTATAAAAAGAATGGAATAATGCAATTGTAGCAACATGGATGAACCTAGAGATAATTATACTATGTGAAGTCAGAAAGAGAAAGACAAATACCACTTACATGTGGAATCTAAAATATGACAGAGATGAACATATCTATGAAGCGGAAATGGAATCACAGACATAAAGAACAGACTTGTGGTTGCCAAGGAGATGGGGTGTGGAGGGAGGTATCGAGAGTTTGGATTAGCAGATGCAAACTAGCATATATAGGATGAATAAACAAGAAAGTCCTACTATATAGCATGGGGAACTATATTCAATATCCTGTGGTAAACCATAATGAAAAGGAATATTAAAAAATATGTATAATAGAGTGATTTTGTTGTATAGCATAAATTAGCACATTGTAAATCAACTATACTTCAATAAAATTTAAAAAATAAAAAAAAATTTTGTCTCTGACTATTCATAATGGCTTAAGTGGTTGTTTCTCAGTTCTTTTTATATATTTGCCTTTCCTAGTAGGATTTTCCCTTTCTTATAGATTATTACTTATTTTCCACTTAATGAAGACCCATTAATATTTCTTTTAGGGTAGATTTAGTGTTGATGAACTCCTTTAGTCTTTGCTTATCAGAGAAGTCCTTTATCTCTCCTTTGATTCTAAATGATAATCTTGTTGGGTAGAGTATCCTGGGTCACAGGTTTTCAATTTCAGCACTTCGAATATATCATGATATTCTGTTCTGGCCTGCCAAGTTTCTGTAGGGAAGTCAGCTGATAGCCTTACGGGAATTCCCTTTTATATGACTGTTTTTCTCTTGCTGCCTTTAGAATTCTCTCCTTATCTTTAAGATTTGCCATTTTAATTATGATATGTCTTGGTGTGGGTCTGTTTGGGTTCATCCTGTCTGGGACCCTCTGTTTCCTGTACCTGAATATCTCTGTTTTCTTCTTCATGTTTGGACATTTTAAAGTCATAATTTCCTCAACTACATTTTTTTTTATCCCCTTCTCTCTCTTCTCCTTCTGGGCCCCCTATGATGTGTATGTTTGTACAGTTAATGTTATCCTAGATCTCTCTTTCTCTCTTTCTTTTTCTTTTTACAACCACACCTGCTACATATGGAAATTCCCAGGCTAGGGGTCGAATTGGAGCTGCAGCTGAGGCCTATGCCACAGCCATGGCAATACCAGATCTGAGCTGCATCTGTGACCTATGTTGCAGCTTGTGGCACACTGGATCCTTAACCCATTGAACAAGGCTAGAGATCGAACCCACATCCTCATGGAGACAACATCAGGTCCTTAACCTGCTGAGCCACAACAGGAACTCCCTACAGATGTCTTAAAAAACTGTTTTTGTTTTTCAAACTTGTTTTTCTTTTTGCTGTTCTAATTGGATGATTTCCATTATTTTATGTCCAGATCATTTATGTGTTCTTTTGTTTCATTTAATCTGCTGTTCATTCCTTCTAGTGTGCTTTTTATTTCAGCTACTTGCATTCTTCATTTCTGATTGGGTCTTTTAGAAATATTTTCTAGTTACTTATTAAAAATTCACCGTGTTCATCTTTTCTCTTAGTTAACATTTTTATTACTAACGCTATGCATTCTTTATCTGGTAAATTGTTTCTGTTTAATTTTCAGTTTTCTCTTGCTCTTTCAATTGAGAGCAGTTCCTCTGCCTTTTCATTTTCCTTACTTTTCTCTGGTTCTGTGAATTTAGATGAAATGGGTACCTACTGTGGTCTTGAAGGCGTGCTTTCATGTAGGAGCATCCCTATGAGACCGTGTGTGCCCAGTGCCTTTGGTGGGAGAGCTGGATTTGATGTAGATGCAAGTCACATCTTTCCTCAGGGTGTGCTAGCCAGCTATCACCTCGGTAGTGGGTGGGGCTGGATATGGAAGAGCTAGAGCTGGAGCTAGGTGTGAGGTGGCACTTCCCCCTTCTCAGTGGCTGTCATCGCCTTGTTGGGAGTCTGATCCCAAGTTCCTGGAGCAGAAGCTCTGAGATTTGGGCCTGAGCTGGCTCTGTTCCCTTTAAGTGTATGTTTTCCCCTGTCCTCCCACCCAGAACCCTTGCCCCAGAACAGGGGAGTGCTGAAGCAGAGTTAGACCTTGTGGGCTCTTGGCTCATGCCAGCCAGAGGTCCAAGCTGTCTCCGACGTGCTGCCTGTGCAGGTACCCACAATCATTTCCCTTGCTCTACTCTGATGTAGTCTTGGGTACAATTGCCTTTGTCCCTCACAGCCGATTACTCAGCCTCTGCAACCCCTGCCCTGTGGTGCAGTCACACCACAGAGCAGGCAGAGCCCATGTGAACTCTTGGTATATACTAGAGCCTGAGCTGTGGTGGCGCACGTTCTCTCAGAGTTCTGGGCTGATATATGTATATATTTTTTTCCCTGCACCTATGGCATGTGGAAGTTTCTGGGCCAGGGATTGAACTCGCACAGTGATCTGAGCTCCAGCAGTGACAACACTGGATCCTTAACTGCTAGGCCACCAGAGAACTCCAAGTTCTGGGCTGATTTTGATGCACTGCTTGCATAAGCACCAACAGTGGCTGCTGCTACCCTACCCAGGCACTGGGTTCCCTCTGTACAGCGATTCTTTTCTCTTGTCTTGACTGACCTGTATCTACTGCTGCACTGTGACTTGGAGTGAGCAGGGCTTGAGTGTTCATTCAGCTCAGACATATACCGAGGCATTTGTAGGAAGTCCAGAAGCCCCTAGAGTTGTCCTCTTTCCACCCTGCCTTGGGTGCAGTAAGCACACGTACTTCTCACTAGTGGAGTCCAGGCTTCCCACAGCCCTCCTGTTAGTCCCAGAGATCCTCCATCTAGCCAAGGGAGCTCATCTCCCCTGTACAGGACCCCAGGACTGGGATAGCCAATCTGTGGCTCGCACTGCTAACTTCCCAGGGTGAGTGTCCACCTGTGTATTCTTTTTCCTCTGAGTCCCCTCCCAAGGGCACTGGTCCTGACCTGATCACTTTTCTTTCCTTCTTACCTGATTACATGTTGATCTTTATTAGAGCCTTGGTTGTACAGGAGTCCTTCTGCCAGTTTCCAGGTAGTTTTTGTGGAGAATTGTTCCATATACGGAAGTATTTTTTGATGTGTCCCTGGGCAAGGAAGTGGGCTCCAATGGCCTAGTAAGACATTGCCATCTTGATTGAGCCTCTCCATATAAATTTTAAAATAATCTCTGTAACAACAAAAACTCTTCCTGGGGTTTTGATAGGGATTGCTTTAAATCTTTACGTAAATCTGGAGTAATTGACATCATTACTGTGTTGAGTTTTCCTGTCCATGGTCATGGTATAGACACGTGTGTCTATTTCTTTAGGTCTTTTATTTCTTTCATCAGCATTTATTTTCAGCATGTAGATCTTATCCATGTTTTGCTGGATGTATACCTAATCATTTAATTTTCTTTGGAGTAATTGTAAGTACTATTTTTTTCTTTTTTGACCACACCCATGGTATATGAAGTTTGTGGGCCAGGGATTGAGTCCAAACTGCAGTTGTGTCCTATGCCATAGCTGCAGCAATCCCAGATCCTTAACCCACTGTGCTGGGCTGGGAATCTAACCTGTGCTACCTCAGAGTCAATGCCACATCCTTAGCCCACTGTTCTACAGTGGGAACTCCAATACTAGTTGTTTTTAATTTCTGTTTTCTCATATTTATTATTAGTAAATAGGAATGCAGTTGATTTTTGTGTATTGAGTTTATATCATCTGACCTTGATGAAATTGTTTATTCTAGTAGGGTCTTTTTGTAGATTGCTTGAGATTTTCTATGAAGAAATCTGCAATTTCATGTTATCTACAAATATATATAGTTTTATTCATTTGTATTCTG
Organism: Catagonus wagneri; assembly: GCA_004024745.2. Lineage (NCBI taxonomy): Eukaryota > Metazoa > Chordata > Mammalia > Artiodactyla > Tayassuidae > Catagonus > Catagonus wagneri. The sequence continues at coordinate 1,127,375 of PVHT020000017.1, read as the reverse complement.
TATGTGTGTGTGTATATATATATATATACATACATATATATATATGTATGTTCTTTTTGCTTAATGTAGTTGCTAGAATTTCCAGTGCTGTGTATTCACAGTGGTGATATAAAAAACAAAAATCCTTGCCTTGTTCCTGATCTTAGTAGGGAAAGCATTGTCTTTCTACAGTAAGTGTGATGTTAGATATAGGTTTTTGTAGATGTTCATTATTGAGTTGAGGGAATAGCACTCTTTCCTGACTTGCTGAGATTTTTTTTTAATCATGAGTGGATACTGGATTTTGTCATGCTTTTTCTGTGTCAATTGATGTGATCATAGGATTTTCCTTCTTTAGCTTCTTAATGATGTGGATTACAATGATTATTGAATTTTGAACCAGCCTTTCATACCTAGAAAACTCCTACTTGGTCATGGTATATGTATTTTAACACATTGTTAGATTTAGTTGGCTATTACCTTGTTGAAGAATTTTGGATGCAGTTTCATGAATGACATTGGTCTTTAGTTTTCTTTTTTGTACTATCTTCGCTGGTTTTGGTTTATGGTAATAATGGCTTCCTAAAATGAGTTGGGAAATGCTCCTTCATCTTTATTTTCTGGAGCAATTTTAAGTTGATATTAATTCTTTATATTTTTGGTAGAATTCTCCAGTAAAACAATCTGAGACTGGATATTTCTTTTTGGAAGCTTTTAAGTTACAGATTCAGTTTGTTTCATGGTTATAGGGCTATCAGATTACCTGCTTCATCTTATTTGATCTTTTCTTGTGTGTTGTTTTCAAGGAATTTGTCTGTTCTAAGTTGAATTTATGACTATGATGTTGTTAGTAGTCCATTATTATACTTGATGATTGCAGAATTTGAAGTGAGAGCTTCTTTTCATTCCTGATATTGGTGATTTGTTACTTCTCTCCCTTTTTTTTTCCTGTCAGTGTTGCTAGAGGTTAATCAATTTTATTGATTTTTTCCCCAAAGAACCACGGTTTTGTTTCATTAATTTTTCTTTTGTTTTGCTATTAATTCATTGGTTTCTGCTCTAATATCTGTTATTTCCTTCCTTCTGTTCCCTTTTTTTTTCTTTTCTACTTCCTTTAGGTAGAAATGTAGATTACTGATTTGAAATCTTCTATCATTCTAATATAATCATTTTTCTATGCATTTCTTTCTTGGCTGCTTTACCTGCATCCCACAAAATTAATATGTAGCCTTTTTATTTGGTATGGTGTACTTTTATTTTTCTTGAGACTTCCTCTTAGCTTATTTAAAAAGTAGTTTAATTTTCATGTGTTTATTTTCCTGTTGTCTTTCTGTTAATGATTTCTAGGTTGATTCCATTATTGGAAGAGAACACACTCTCAGATTTCAGTTCTTTTAAATCTGTTCAAGTTTGTTTCATTGTCCAGAATACAGTCTATATTTTGAATATTCTGTGGTTTTTGAAAAAAGTAAAGTATACTCTGCTGTTGGGTGGAATATTCTTTAATAATATCGATTAGATTCTGTTGGTTGATTGTATTGTTCAGCTCTGTGTTGCTGATTCTCTTTCTTTGCCATTCTATCAGTTGCTGAGAAGGGAGTGTTGGAGTCTCCAACTGTAATTTTGAATTTGGCCATTTCTGCCTTCAGCTTTATCAGTTTTAGCTTCGGGTGCTTTGAGACTCTGTTTTTTGGTGTGACACATTTAGGATCTTTATGATTCCCTGTTGGTTTGATCCTTCTAGTATTGTTTGTCGCTGTTCATCTCTGTTTTTTTTCTCTGCTCTGTATGTTTATCTAATATTAATGTAGTCACACCTGCTTATTTTATTAAGAATTGCAGGAGGTATATTTTTCTATTATTTTACTTTTGTCCTATCTATGTTGTTGAATTTGAAATGAGTTTCTTGTAAACAACATTTAGTTTGTTCATATTTTTAAAGCCACTCTGCCAATTTCTATTTTATTTTTGGGGGGTGTATTTAGACAATTTATATTGAAGATAATTATTAGTATGCTTAAGTCTGCTGTTTTATTATTTGTTTTCTTTCTTTTCCTCTACTCCTATTCTCATTCCTTTATTCTATCTATGTGTCTTTTTGTGAGTTACTTGAAAAAAGTTTAGAATTCCATCTTGGCTTACTTACAGGTTTTTTTTTTTTGACAGTGTACCTTATTCTATAATTATTGTAGTTTTTGCTATGGGTTTTCGAATATACATATGTGACTTAGCAAAGTCTGCTGGTATCGTATTTTAACACTTCAAGTGAAGTGTGAAGCTTTACTTTGATTTTGGTACATTAACATTCTACACTTAAATATCATTGTCTTGATGATCAGGTAGTACTATTTTCTTAGTTTTAATTATCAAACATTTATAAAACTTATGAAGAGAGGGATAGTCTAATGAATATATCCGTATCTCTTCTCTTTCTATTGCTAGACCTTTCTGTCCAATTTTATCATTTGCTTTTCATAGAAGAAAATCCCTAAGTCATTATTTTTAAGATTGGTCTGAATATGCCTCTCTTTCTCCTTCATGCTTGGAGGATAGTTTTACTGGATATAGAATTTTCGTTGGACTTTTTTTCCTCCTGGTACTTGAAAAATGTACTACTGCCTTCTGGCTTCCATGGTTTCAGATGAGAAATCTACTGTCATTCATAGTGGTGCACCTCTGTAGGTATTATGTCAAATTTCTCTGGCAGCTATCACGTTTTTTTTCTTTGTCTTTAATTTTCACAAATTTAGTTATGATATGCTTTGGCATGGATTCTTTTGGCATTATACTGTTTGAAGTTCACTCAGCTTCTTGAATCTGTAAACTCATGTCTTTTGCTAAAATTGGGAAGTTTTCAGCTATTTTGTCTTTTGTCTCACTTTATTTTTCCTCCCATCTGGAATTCTAGTGACACTAGTGTTGCATCTATTTTATTGTCCTACAGCTCTCTGAGTCTCTTTTCATTTTTCTCTTATTAAGTAAATTCTGTGTATTCACTGTTGTTTGGTGATTTCTGTTGAGCTCTCTTTAAGTCTACTGAGTTGGCCTTCTTTTATCTACACTCTGCTATTGAGCCTATCCAGAGAGGTCTTTAAATTTTTTTTAAGTTATTCGTTTCAGCTATTTTCCATTTTCTTCTTTTTTAAGATAACTTTTACATTTTTGCTGAGATTTTCTATTTTTAAAATTTTTTGAGATAATCTGTAATTGATTATTGAAACATTTCTATGATGCTAGCTTTAATATCCCACTCAGATGATTCCAACATCTGATCCATTTCAGTATTAGTGTCATTTGATAGTCCTTTCTCATTCAAATTTCGATTTTCTTGGCTCTTAGGGAGATGATTGTTTCTCAGTTGTATTCTAGAATATTATGTTGGTAGACTCTGGTTCCTATTCAGCAGGCAGTTAAGGCCTATTGCATGGATCCTGGCCTATTTTTCTGGGCTGTGATTCCAATTCCAATTTAACTTTTATTTATTTATTTTGTCCTTTTTTTTTGTTTGTTTTTAAGTGCTGCACGTGCAGCATATGGAAATTCCAAGGCTAGGGGTTGAATTGGAGCTCCAGCTGCAAGCCTACACCACAGCCATAGTAATGCGGGTTCTGAGCCATGTCTGTGACTTACACCACAGCTCACTGCAACATGAGAGACTTAACCCACTGAGCGGAGCCAGGGATGGAACCTGCGTACTCGTGGATAGTAGTTGGGCCACAACAGAAACTCCCAATTTAACTTTTAGATCCATTGTGGGATTATTTTGGTAATTAAAGTCCCAAGTCAGTTGATATTATGATATGGAGACTCTCTTGGTGGGCCTGACTCAGTCAGGCATATCCTTTAAAAGTAGAGAGTCTTCTCCAGTTGAAAGCAAAAGGAGAAGTCAGAGATGTTCAAAGTATGTGACAGATATGATGAAGCATTGGTGGGTTTGAAATTGCATGGGAGGTGGTAGGACGCGTGGAAAGACCAGAGTGGTCTCTAGAAGCTGAGAGTCATCCTGGCTGAGAGCCAGCAAGAAATCAGGGAGGGACTCATAGTCAAATGGAATTTCATTTTGTCAGCAACCTTAATGAGTCTGAAAATGGATTATTCCCCAGAGCCTCCAGTTAGGACCTTAGCTGGCTGACGCTTTGACTTTGGCCTTGGGAGACCCTAAGCTGAGATCTCACTTGAGATCACTTGCTCTTCCATTTACCAAACTGTGATAGAATAAAGGAGTATTGTTTTAAGACGCTATGTTGTGGTGATTTTTTATGTGACAATAGAAAAGTAGCACTTAATCATTAGGTTTTTCATTTATGCTAAACATCGCTTTCTTCCTGAAGTTCTTTTGAACTGTTGGTACCTCTGGGAGAGTAAACAAATATCATCTTGAGAATATTTTGAGATTATAGAAGCTTTATAGTTTTAGCTGTTATGTTTTAGTCTGTGATACATCTTGAGTAAATTTTGTGTATGAAGTGAGGTTAATATTTGAGGTTAGTTGTTCTTTATAAATACGGATTTTTCTATCATGTTGATTGAAAAAGCTATTCTTTCTCCCTCATCTTACCTTGCTACCTTTGTCAGATATTAATTGGCTCGTACATGTAAGTTTATTGCTCAGCTCTCTATTATGTTCAGTTTGCATACATTGTAATTTACATGAATGGGAGTATATTATATATTTTGCATTACTTAAATTTTTAAATTCAGTGTCATCATTTTAAGACCCATTTTTATTGCTATACACACATCTAGACTAATGCTTCTAACTGCTGCCTGGTATATCTATATCTATATCTATATCTATATATCTATATCTATATCTATATATCTATATCTATATATATCCCATTTTTTTCCCAGTTTTTTTTCCAAATAATTTGAAATCTAGATTGCTTAAAACACCCTGCTTCTACAGATAACTACCACGGTGGACATGTTGTTTTGAGTATCTTTATGGAATAATGTGGTAATTTACTTAGGATATATATTCAGGAGCAGAATGTCTGGGTCTTCAGGTATTCTTATTCCTGATTTGTCTAAGCATTGCCAGATTGTTCTCCAGACTGGCTGCACCGATCTACCCTCCTACCAGCAGTGACTATAGATTTCTATACTGCAAGTTCATGCCAATTCTTGAAATTATCCCTTTATGATTTTTGGTAGTTTAAAATAAAGTGCTATCTTAATTGATGTTAGCCTTATTATTGTGAGTTAGAACATCTCTCCGTATACTTTCCAAATTTAGAATTTCCCCTTTTGTAAATTGCCTACTTATGACCGTTGCCCAGTTTTCTACTTGCTAGAAAAAAGTTGGGTTGTTAATTTGAAGACTTTCCTTAAATATTCTGGATATTAATCCATTATTAGTTTTGTGGGGTTTTTTTGTTTGTTTGTTTTTTGTTTTTGGCTGTGTTTGTGGCATTCAGAAGTTCCCAGGCCAGGGATTGGACCTGAGCGACAGCAGTGACAACACTTGATCCTTTAACCATTAGGGAACTCTTTTTTTCTTTTTCATTATCAGTTTTAGACATTTTAGATTAATGTTTCCCATTCTGTCATATGTCAGCTAACTTTGTGACTTTCTTATACTTTGTTGAATAGAAGTCCTCATCTGAGTTTGTTAAATTCATCAGTTTTTCTTTTTATAATCTGTGTTTAGTTTTGTTTCAGAAATACTTCCCTGCCCCACGGTCAAAGAGTTGCTCTCTTACATTTTTAAATATAAATTTATGGCCTTATCTTTCACTTCTAAATTTATATAGTCTAAAATATTTAAATATAAAAATTAATAGCAAGGTTGATGAGAGTGTAGGGAAGTAGTACTCGCATTTACTGTTGTCGAGTGTACAAAGTTCTGGAGGTCATTTAGGCCTTATCAAAAGCCTCAAAAATTCGCTCTTCTGACATAGAAATTAAGGTGATAATTATAAATCAAAAAAATTTACCTCTAACTATATTTTTTGCAGCTATTATAATAGTGAAATACTGAAAATAACCCAAATATCCAATAAGAAGAATTATGGTAACAATTAAACAGTAGAATATTGAACTATGGCATGATACAGTTTGCCAGAATAGTCAAAACAGTGGGGAGTTATTATTCTATGGTTATAAAGTTTCAGTTATGCATGATCAATAAATTCTAGAGTTGTGTAATCAATATGCCTACACTAATAAATAAATAAAAATGGCTGCAGAGCTATAGTAATTAAGTAAATGTAGTAGCAGCAGCACCTGGATAGACAGTTGTGTTAGTTTCCTACCGCTGCGGTAACACGTTGCTAAATATTTGGTGGTTTAAAATAAAAAAAAATTATTATGATTCTGGAGGTCAGAAGTTCAAAATCAATTTCGCTGGGTATGGTGTTGTTAGGACTGGTTATTTCTGGAAATTCAGAGAGGACAGTCCATTTCTCTGCCTTTTTCAGCTTCTAAATGTCACCCGAATTTCTGGCTCAAAGCCTCTTTCTTATGTTACTCCAACTTCGTGCTTCCATAATTATATCTCTTACTGACTGTGATCCTACTGCCTCTCTCTTACAAGTAACCTTGTAATTGCATTGGGCCCACTGGCTAATCCTGGAAAATTTCCTATTGTAATATCTTTGATCATCTCTGCCAAGTCTTTTGCCAAATGGAAGGTAACATAACATATTTATTCATCATTTCTAGGGATTAAGTTGTGGGCATTATTGGTACCAGTATTAAGCCTGTCATACCTATCAGTGGATTAGAACTGAGAGTCTGTAGATAAGTCCTCATTTTTATGGTCATAATTTTTTTTTCTTTTTCTGTCACCCCCACAGCGTATGGAAATTCCTGGGCCAGAGACTGGATCCAAGCCGCAGCTGTGACCTGTGCCTCAGCTGCAGCAGTGCTGGATCCTTAACCTGCTGCATCACAGTGAGAACTCTGGTCACTGATTTTGACAAAGGTATTGAGACAGTTTGATGAGGCAAAGAACAGGCTTCTCAACAAATGGTGTTGGGACAGTTGGTTATCCATGTGAAAAAGAATGAGGTTGAATCCCTTCCTCACATCATATACAAAAATTAACTCAGAAATGGATCATATGTACTAAAACTATAAAACTCTTAGAAGAAAAACATAGGTGTAAATCTTCATGATTTTGGATTAGATATGACACCTAAAGCACAAACAACCAGGGGAAAACAAATTGGGTCTTAACAAAATTAAAATCGTTTAGGCTCAAAAGGTACTATTAAGACAGTGAAAATATAACTCACAGAATAGGAGAAAAAATTTGCAGATAATATATCTGATAAAGGACTTTTTAATAGAATGTATAAAGAACTCTTACAACTCAACATAAAAACCACAAATAATCCAGTTAAAAATTGGATTGATAAAATTGACAAATCTGAGGAGACATTTCTCCAGAGAAGATGTACAAATAACCAATAAAGATATGAAAAGATATTCAGCTTCATTAGTCATTACGGAACTGCAAATCAAATCCATAATTAGAAACAACTTCAAACCCACTAGGATTGATATAATCAGCAAAACAGAAAATAAGTTTGGTGAGGACATGGAGAAATTAGAATCTTCATGCAGGTTCCTAAAAAAGTTAAATGCAGAGTTACCATGTGACCCAGAATTCTACTCCTAGGTATATACTCAAAAGAAATGAAAATTTATGTCCACAAAAAAACTTGTACATGAATGTTGATAACATTATTCATAATAACCAAAAACTGGAAGCAACTCAAGTGCCATCAGCAGATGAATGTTTAAGCAAAAGGTGGTATATCCATGCAATGGAATATTATTCAGCCTTAGAAAGGAATGAGAGACTGATACATGTTACAATATGGATAAATCTTGAAAACTTTATGCTGAGAGAGGCCAGTCATAAAAGGCCACAATTATATGGTGCTATTTATATGAAATGTCTAGATTGCATAAATCCAGGTTGCAGAGGGCTTTGGTAAAGAGTTGAGGGAAAATGAGGGATTGCTACCAATGGGCAGAGGGTTCTCTTTTGGGAGTGATCAAAATGTCTTAGAGTTGATGTAGTGATGGTTCCACAGTTTCAGTATACTGAAAACTGTGAAATTGTACACTTTAATTGGTGAATAGGAGTTCCCGTCGTGGCGCAGTGGTTAACGAATCCGACTAAGAACCATAAGGTTGAGGGTTCGATCCCTGGCCTTGCTCAGTGGGTTAAGGATCCGGCGTTGCTGTGAGCTGTGGTGGAGGTTGCAGACGCGGCTCGGATCCTGCGTTGCTGTGGCTGCGGTGTAGGCCAGCAGCTAACAGCTCTGATTAGACCCCTAGCCTGGGAAACTCCACATGCCGCAGGTGCGGCCCTAAAATGACAAAATGGCAAAAAAAAAAAAAGGTGAATAGTATGGCATGTGAATTATATCTCAATCAACTTATAAAAACAAATTAACTATATCTAAAAAATAGTAGTTTACAATGTTTTTTCTCAACTGGAATATTTGTATCATTTTCACCAAAGCTTAAAATAAGCATAGCTTTAGATTTAAAAAACAATGATGGGGAAGTGTTTTTGATATGGAAAGATGTGCTCAGTTGTTAAGCGAGGAAAAAATAGCAGCATGTTAGTGTGATTGTATTCACCTTTGTGTGTTCTGGTGTGTGTAAATGATGTTAACACTTACAGTCACAGTAGATTACCCCCAGATTTCCAAATACTAGGTTTTTTTTCTGGGGCTAGGTTACAGGTTTTTATTTTTCTTTTTTCTTTGTTTATAATTTTTTTTTAAATGACCATGTAATTTTCTTAAAGAAAACTATTAACACATATGCACTCAAATATAGTAGCACTGAGGAAGCAGAAAAGTCCATCCAACTTCAGCTTTTCCCTTGAATATGTCCTGTATTCCATGACAAGTTTGAGGGAAGACAAAGCTTGCATTATTGATATGAAAGAATGAGCCTACTCTATCTGGAGCACAGGGGAAGAACTGGGGCTCAGTGTGGTGATGTTCCCCTTTGTTTTTAGGTGAATGATCAGAACAGTAGGTGTATCCATGATCAAATGTAAATACCCAGAAAAACCTAAAGCCAAATGGAAATGCATTTTAAAATGCCTGTTATTTTTGTGATTGAATTCCCTACATCTTTGTTAATTTGCATTGATAGAAGTGAGCCGTTTTGCATTTGGTTAAGTCGTTTTATTTGTGTATGTTTGGTGCCCCAGAGCAGCTTGCGAATTTTTCCCAGGGAAAGGGATCTTGGCTCCCTTCTGTCCTTGCTCTCCCAGAGCCCAGTAAGAGTGCTTTGCACACAAGAAGGACACAGCCAGTGCAGATTGGCAGAAACCAGGAGAGCCTTTAATCATCAGCTAGCCCTGCTATCTGTTTGTAGCTGAAAGATATTCTGAATTTTATTCTAAAACCAAAGGTTTTATTTTTTGGCGGGTGGTCCCTAACTGTTTAACAGTAAGAAATGAACTGGTATTTTGGCACACATTTTGAAACAAGTCTGTCTTTTATGTTGAGTACCTTTTTCTGCACTACAAGTTATCACAAACTTAATGACTTCAAACAACACACATTTATTATCTCACAGTTTTTGTGGATCGGAAGTCTAGGCATACCTTAGCTGAATCTTCTATTTAGGGTCTTACCAGGCTACAGTAAGGGCCCAGCCAGACTGTATAGTCATTTGGAGATTTAACTGGGGAAGAATCAGCTTGCAAGCTCACTTAGGTGGTTGTCAGAATTCATTCCCTTGGGGTTGAGAGGACAGGGGGTACCCCTAGCTTTATGTTGACTGCCCTTAGCTCCTAGAGGTTGCTCACTGTTTCTTGCTTTGTGAGTTTCCCCAGCATGGCTACTGACTTCAATAAGCTAGTCAGGAATCTCTAAAGCCAGACTTCTAACAAAATGAAGTCGTATACAATGTAACCTAATCACAGGTATAACCTTCCATCACTTTGGCCCCTTGTATTCTTTAGAAACAAGTCATGGGCCCCGCCCACACTCCGGATGGAGGAATCATCTAAGAAGGGGGATACTAAGAGGAGGGCATCATGGGGAGCCTTTTGATTTATTTATCAGCCACACCTGTGATTTATTTTCAATTGTATGCCAGGAATTTATACTGTCCTAGATTAGACATTTCACGATTATTTTATGTTTTTTTTTTTTAAATAACTAACCTGAGTAATTGATTTATTATGGCTTAACACTCTGCTAAAGCAGCTGCAGAAATGGTGGTCTGAAAGAGCTCCATTTCAGTGACCTGTCAGGGAACATTTCCTAGGAATTGCTGATGCTGAAGACCAAAGCTCAGTTGTAGGAACCATATTTATGGAGAATGGCCTGTAAGTTATGTCATCTACCCATTCCTACAGAAATTCTAAATCCTGTCTCTAAACCAGTCTTTTGTATAGCTGGTTACCTGGATCTCATCTCTCTGGCTCCCTGTAGAAGTACTTTGGCTTGAAGTCATCAGGCTACTGTGAGTGATCCTATAGGAAACAGCTCTATGAAATGTGTCATGTAGATCATGTTATGTCTGGTCTCAGCACCAGGAATACCTGTGCTTCTCTTGTTTGGCTTGTTTCCTGGAGGTACTGTAAATCATGTAGCTGCTTTCCTTCCTTCACACTGGCTGATTTTATGGCTGCCTTGCTGTTAGCAAGTGTTCCAGACTTTTGGTAGATATTTTGTGCATTAACTTTCCTCCTGACCCTGTTTTTACCTTTCTTTTTTTTTGTAAATGATTTTCTTTCCATTGTAGCTGGTTTACAGTGTTCAGTTTTCTACTGTACAGCAAGGTGATCCAGTCACACATATATACATTCTTGTTTCTTATATTATCATGCTTCATCATAAGTGACTAGATATAGTTCCCAGTGTTGTACAGCAGGATCTCATTGCTTATCCATTCCAAAGGCAATAGTTTCCATCTATTAAACCCAAATTCCCAGTCCACTCCACCCCCTCCCCTCGGCAACCACAAATCTTTTCTCCATGTCCATGATTTTCTTTTCTGTGGAAAGGTTCATTTGTGCTGTGTATTAGATTCCAGATATAAGTGATATTATATGGTATTTATCTTTCTCTTCCGACTTCACTTAGTATGAGAGTCTCTAGTTGCTGCAAATGACATTATTTTATTCTTTTTTATGGCTGAGTAGTATTCCACTGTGTGTATATATACCACATCTTCTTAATCCACTTGTCTGTCCATGGACATTTAGGTTGTTTCCATGTCTTTGCTATTGTGAATAATGCTTCAGTGAACATGCGGGTGCCTGTCCAGATATATGCTCAGGAGTGGGATTGTTGGTCATATGCTAATTCTAAGTATAGTTTTCTGAGGTTCCTCCATACTGTTTTCCATAGTGGTTGTACCAATTTACATTCCCACCAACAGTGCAGGAGGGTTCCTTTTTCTCTACACCCTCTCTAGCATTTGCTATTTGTTGGCTTATTAATGATGGCCATCCTGATTGGTGTGAGGTAGTTTCGATTTGCATTTCTGTAATAATCAGTAATGTTGAGCATTTTTTCATGTGCACGTTGGCCATCTGTATATCTTCTTTGGAGAAATGTCTATTCAGTTCTTTTGCCCATTTTTCAGTTGGGCGGTTGGTTTTTTTTGCTGTTGAGTTGTATAAGTTTGTATATTTTAGAGATTAAGCCCTTGTCAGTTGCATCATTTGAAACTATCTTCTCCCATTCTGTAAGTTGTCTTTTTGGTTTATTTTATTTTATTATTTTGGTTTTCTTTGCTGTGCAGAAGCTTGTCAGTTTGATTAGGTCCCATTGGTTTATTTTGCTTTTATTTCTGTTGCTTTGGGAGACTGAACTGAGAAAACATTTGTAAGGTTGATGTCAGAGAGTGTTTTGCCTATGTTCTCTTCTAGGAGTTTGATGGTGTCTTTTCTTACATTTAAGTGTTTAAGCCATTTTGAGTTTATTTTGGTGCATGGCGTGAGAGTGTGTTCCAGTTTCATTGATTTACATGCAGCTGTCCAGTTTTCCCAGCACCACTTGCTGAAAAGACTTTTTCCCATTTTATATTCTTGCTTCCTTTGTCGAAGATTAATTGACCGTAGGTGTCTGGGTTTATTTCTGGGTTCTTTATTCTGTTCCATTGGTCTGTATGTGTCTGTTTTGGTACCAGTACCACCCTGTCTTGATTACTGTGGCTTTGTAACATTGCCTGAAGTCTGGGAGAGTTAGGCCTCCTGCTTGGTTTTTTGTTCCTTGGGATTGCTTTGGCAATTCTGGGTCTTTTGTGGTTCCATATAAATTTCTGGATTGTTTGTTCTAGTTCTGTGAAAAACGTCATGGGTAATTTGATAGGGATTGCATTGAATCTGTAGATTGCTTTCAGTAGTATGGCCATTTTTACAATATTAGTTTTTCCAACCCAGGAGCATGGAATATCTTTCCATTTCTGAATCCTCTTTTATTTCCTTGATTAATGTTTTATAGTTCTCAGAATGTAAGTCTTTTACCTCCTTGGTCAGGTTTATTCCCAGGTATTTGATTTTTTGGGGTGCAATTTTAAAAGTTATTTTTGTATTCCTTTTCTAATATTTCACTGTTAGTATATAGAAATGTGACTGATTTCTAAATGTTAGTCTTATATCCTGCTGCTTTGCTGAATTCATTGATCAGTTTGAGTAGTTTTTGTGTGGCATCCTTAGGGTTTTATATACATAGTATCATGTCATCTGTATACAGTGAGTTTTACCTCTTCTCTTCCAATTTGGATACCTTTTATTTCTTTTGTTTGTCTGATTGCTGTGGCTAGGCTTTCTAATACTATGTTGACTGAAAGTGGTGAGAGTGGGCATCCTTGTCTTGTTCTAGATTTTAGTGGGAAGGCTTTCAGCTCTTTTCCATTGAGTATTATATTTGTTGTGGGTTTGTCGTAAATGGCTTTTATTATGTTATGTTCCTTCTGTACCCACTTTGGTAAGAGTTTTTATCATGAATGGATGTTGGACTTTGTCAAATGCTTTTTCTGCATCTATTGAGATAATCATACGGTTTATGTTTTTACCTTTCTACCTTTTTTTTCACCTTGCCCTGGTTTCCTGACCTTTTATCTTCTTATTTACGCTTTGAATTTCATGAGGAAATAAAGTAGATTAAAACATATCATATGATAAGCTACCTTAAATTCTGTTGGTAACAAGGAGGAGTATAAATAACTTGTTTGAATGCTATAGAAATCTCAAAGTGAACCTTGTCCATAAAAGCCAAAGTATTTTTCGTAAATGGAAGGGTGGGTGATGTACTGAACCATTTAAACCTACTAAAGATACGGGTGTGTTCAGTAGTGTCTCAAAGATAGTTCTTTTGTGGCCGTCACTTGCCTTGGTGAATGGGAATAGCAATCCACATGGGTAGGTGCTGACAAGAAGAGTTAGAGAGGAGGCATGAAGTTTGGGTGGTAGTGGGGATTGCTCTAGAAAGGAGCTAGAACTGGTACAATACAGGAGGAGTGAAAACACGGAGGGGTCCTAGGAGGAAGGTTTATTTCATAAGAGTTCCATTTGTTCTCAGGTTCAGGCTTTTTGCAGGGTTGGTTCCTCGGTTGCTGATCCCCCTCTCTTAGTCATCCCTGTCAGTCCAGGGCTGTGCACAGACTATGTTAGAACAGGTTTGAGAAACTGTGCCAAGGTGCAGGGTATGGACAGAAATTTTAATGGAACAAGATTGGTCCAAGAAGGGCACTACCCTGCAAGTTATCAGCATGTGGCAGGAGGGGAGATGACAGGAAGGAACATTTGGTCAGGAGGGAAGCCAAGGCTGGAAGTCTGGGTGGAGGAGATTATCTGTCCACCTGAGGGGCGTGATTTGAAATTGGAGTGGTCAGGGGCCAGTGGATGAAAGAAGTCAGAGTGAGGAAAAAGTTACGGAGTGAGTGAGGGTGGACTGTAGAGGAAATGAAATCGTGTGCACTGGGCCCACAGCAGATTGTGGCAGGGGTAGCTTGTTAAAGTTCTCTACGGGGCTGCACCCTGTATCTTCCTGGGAAAAGGCCAGTTAGAAGCATTCTGGGAATTGACAGCCATGGCTTGTTACCATTAAGATAGAGTTAGTCACCGGATTGATTTCTGACTCTGCCTGACATCTACATTTTCTCTGTTTGGCCAAAATGGAGCCACTAAAAATGGTTTATTCAAATATCACAATATACTTTCTTCCAGTAACCACGACCCTGATGACGAACTATTGAAGCAGTTGTCAAGTGAATAAAATTGAGAAATAACACATCATTCAAGTAAAAGTAACCCTATTTTCAGTACTAGTATTGGAAAAAGTTATGATAAAAATTTCCTTTCAGCTTTCTTTCCATTTCCCCTACTTCTTCTGAGATGGCTTGCTTTTTCATTCTTTTTTTCTCTACTGTATTGATTCCTACAAATCTTGGTTTAATTTTTATATTTAAGGAATGATAAGATAATATACAAACTCACTCATTTACCCTTTCTCATTAAATTATAAAGCGAGAAGGAAGTCTAATATTAAACACCTTATATGCCAGGAACTTAATATACATGTCCCTTTAAATCCAAGAAATAGCCCTGTCAAGTAGAAATGATATGTTTGTTACAGATGGGGAAATTGACATTTCATAGTTGGACAGGTTCTGTAGCTTGTCCAAGGTCACACAGATGTTAAGTGGTGGAGCCACATTTCAAATCCAGCGCTTTCTGCTATCAAAACCATTTTGGTCGGCTTCTGTGTTGATATCTACCTCCTAGAGTTGTTGTTGGGATTAAATAAGATAATGTAAGGTACTTGGCAGAGTGGTATACACAAATAGTTCAATAAAGAGCAACTGCTATAACCACCATCTCCACCACCATCACTATTCCGCTTTCCAAGTAGTCAGCGTTGGCTGGAATACAGGATATGTGAACAACTCACTGTAGGACCTGTGAGTAAGTAAGATGTTTTTAACTGTGTTAGTGATGCTCATTTATTGAATGTGAACCAGTGTATCAAAGCCTTTTGTCAAGTTTTCTTATTTATTCTCTTTTCATGACAACACTATGAAGTTGCTCTCCCCACTTTACAGATGAGGAGACTGAGCCTCAGAACTCACAGGTCGGAAATGGCAGAAGCAGAACTTGAATCCAGGTTTGGATGATTCCCAAACCTGTAATTTTTACACTCCACCTTTTGGCCCCCCTGTAATTGTAAGACCGTATTACTGAGGTTATTTCTGTACCTCACGCATGTGTTGTACTGTAGAAATAATACTCTCCATGCATTAGGCCATAATTTATATGGATCCATCCGCTCTTCCACTAAAGAATTTTGGCTGTGACCCCAAATTTCCAAGGGCCATAAGAACTTTTATTGAAACTGATTTCTTCAGTTTTTCCATGAAGTGACATAATCAATTGGAGGAAATATGGGGGTATTAAATACTCTGATGAAGTCTTTGTCAATCACCACTTCTGATCTGTGGTTGCAAAATGAGATCAGAATATGATTCAGAATTTACTGGAGACACAGCTCTCAGACCATGCTTAGGGTTCAAAGGGGGATACATCTAAATGTGGTCCTGAGAAATTCCACCTTTACATTTTCATAATCTAAATAACTCAGAGTCCTGATTAGTGAGGCCTGTAAAAGGGAGGCAGTTAAAGTCAATTCATAAAGAAGAGTTTTTGAATAGAAACAGTTGCTAACTATAGTTACTTTTCTTTACCCAAGCCTATGGAACGGGAATGATAATAAATATGCAGAGTACTAAAATAAATAAAAGTACCCTGTATTTTGGAGGGTAAGAAAGCAGTTACTGAAAATGGTATTGGAACAACTGTGTTAATAGGAAGAAATATTGGGCTTATCCTTCCATATTTACTTAGCCATTCACAAAATAAGCCTCATGCTGCAGTATACCTGGGAAATAATTATTGCTGTCAAATGGCTTCCTGGTTAGCAAGATGAACCAGAATACTTTGAAAATGAAAGCCCAGAGAGCTGGCCTGTGCAGCTGGGCAAGAGAATCTCATACCAAGGATGCTCTCTAGGGACTTTGCTGGCAGAATCTCATATCATTCTTTTCATTTTTTTCCGGGTCTTATCTCACTCAGGGAGAGAAAGCCTCCAGTATTCTGTCTCAGTTGGTATCCCCTAGGACACCCTCCTGTGTTTCTTCAAGAGAAGCAGCCACAGGAAACGATGGAGGAATGCCTTAGAAATCATTGCACTGATTTTTAGAGATGAGTTTATGTCACAAGGGCCAAACAGTAGGTCATGGGATTGTTCCAGTCCCATATATCAGACTCTTCAGGGACACCATATTATCTCCTTCTATTCAGTAAACTGCTGATCATTCTTTCTGCCCAAAGACGGCTCTGATTGGCAAACCCTGCCCTCTCCAGCCTGTAGGCTCTGCCCCAATCAGCCATGAGGCAGAAATGATATTAAGTCGTCCCATCCCTACCATCAGGTGAGGTCTGAACCAACATTTATTAGCAGGCTTGTCTCCACCATGCTTGAGTTGAAACCATCCAACCAGGCCATATGACTGATTCTTGCCCCGTTTTCTTCCACCTTGGCCACCAGTTCTCCACTCTCTAAACCATCTTCTGCCAGTCCTGTAGTCCTTTACCCACTCTTTCCCTGGAGCCTGACCCTTGTAATCTCACCTGCTCACGTTTCCAATTGAGATTCTAATGTGTACTGCCAGCTGCCTTGGCCTGTGGAAGCTGGTTGCACTTGAAAAGTTTTCGGCTATAATCTCCTCGAATATTTTTTCTGTCCCCTTCTCTCTCTTCTCCCTCTGGCACCCCTATAATACGGATGTTGGTGCGTTTAACATTATCCCAGAGTTCTCTGAGACTCTGCTCGTTTCCTTTCAATCTTTTATCTCTTTTCTCTTCTGCATTAGTGATTTCCACTAATCTGTCCTCCACCTCACTGATTCGTTCTTCTGCCTCCTGTATTCTACTGTTGGCTGCTTCTAAGGAATTTTTTATTTCAGTTATTGTATTTTGCATCTCCTCTTGTTTAATTTTTACAGCTTGTATTTCTTTGCTCAGTGTTTCCTGTACATTATCAATCTTTGCCTCCAGTCTATTTCCAATGCCTTGCATCATCTTCAGCATCAACAGTCTAAAGTCCCTTTCTGGGAGGCTGATAATCTCCTCATCACTGAGCTGTTTTTCTGGGCTTTTCTCTTTCTCCCTTATCTGAGTTAGAGTTTTCTGTCTTTTCATTTTTGTAGGTTTTTGGTGCGGTGACCTTTGTGTGGACAATAGAGTTGTAGCCTCTCTTAGTTCAGGTGTTTGCCTCCCCTGTGGCTAAAG